>KK117184.1:146399-161464 GCA_000611955.2 Stegodyphus mimosarum
TCTTATATGGCATCAGAAAAACGTATCATTCTCATTGACTATTCTAGAACCTCACAAGCTGGTGCAATTTCTGCTTTATAACTGATAGACGGAGAAGAGTGTAAATGATCTATCAGAATGTTTAGGTATGTAGAAGCACTACGGTTACCTTGCACAGTGACAATGGAACCCAGCGGGTTTCACGAAAATTTCGCCCACACCATTTCATTCTTTCCACCAACCTGCTTTCATTCAAGAGTGCAGTCAAGTGAGAATCTTTCCTTCGGCAAACGTTGTACAGGAGCTCGTCTGTGCACATGATGTAAGGAAAATGAAGATTCCTTTTTCTTTTCTTTCTTTCTATATCACGCGGATAGACTAGACTATTCGAGTCCCCTCATGATGTAGCGAAGTCTGTCTGAGATTGTCCAACCGACACTCTTCCATTCCTGAATAGTCCAATGGGCCTGTCTATGTGACTACAGCATGCGTTTATACCATCGAATTGTAGTGAATATAGGCACCCGGAATGTACGACTCCTCCATAATACTATGGAGGAGTTGTAGACAGCATTGTAATAGTGAACTGTATATTCTGACGCTTTTCTTGCCTCACCACTATTAAATTCATTGAAAATGTCAGCCATTATAGTGTGTCTATCTATGCGAACCAGCTTACAGTCTGAGTTTCTTTTTGCTATCACTAATCCTTGGCCATCCCAGCTTGTCTTTAGCTAGATGTTTCACTCATTTACAACCATTTCTGAGTTCTACTAACTATTGCATATCATGAACAGCTCACAAGACTTGCTTTCTCCGAAATGCTTTCATCCAGCCATCTGGTCATCCGTCCTGTTTCTTGTCGAAGTCAACCCATGTTGCAGCGATATGAATTACTGCTTGACAGAACATGGTTCCAAACACTTTTATTCTTTCAAAAATTCCTTCCATTTGATTGGCCCTGCAGACAACAAAGGTGGTTTTAATATTTCGGCTGGTTTACCAAAACCAAACTAAAGTTCAAATCAAGCATAAAATTTATTAAATTGCCCGTTTTGCTCATACTAAGTTAGAATAAGGTTAGACAAAAGTCGGCCTTTCTAATTGCTTAATCCAGCCCACTATGAAATCCTATGCAACGATGTTTTCATCTTTTTCCTACTCGATTTTGTGTGGAAACTAACGTAATCAGAAGCACTAGTGTGCATCTATTGTTATAGTGTATAGTCGCAAATATGTATGGCTGTACAAGCGGTCAACCAAAGCTGCGAATGCTAATTATGCTAAAAATGATGTGCATCCGTCAAAGAATATACTAGTCGTGTGTTTTCTAGCAGCTTTAGTTTGGAAATAAAATAATGAAATATGAATATTGTTGAGATAAAAATTGATCAGAAAAGGGAGTTAAGCAGAACATTTCATCCCTAAATTTTTATTCGAAAAAGAATCAGTATACATGTCAATGATTTGATGACCAATAGGAAAAAAGTCTCATATTTAGCGCATTTGTAATTTTTTAATCGTGATCATAGACCTTTTTTTAAATTTCTTCCTGGGAGGGGTACTTTAATCGCTTATCGCTTACTGGAAACAATAGAAGCACCCAAAAAAGATCGTCACAGCCCCGCCTGCATGATGCACTAAAACCATTTTTTGGGCCATATTTAAATGTATTTGCCCAGCCCTTAGTTACCCAATTTTATGTTATAATATATGAGGCTGTGAAATTAAGAATATCATATTCTAAAGACAAAGATACATATATTTTAGAAGTTAATTATGCAAAGTTACATAAGCCTAATTATTGCAGTCAAGTTATTGAAATTATTAACGGTTATGATGAAAAGGAATGAAAATCTTTACTTGCAATCATTTTCAAAACAATGACGAAACCAAGGTCTAAAAAAATTTTTTAAACTTTCCTCGGGATACAATGTCGTACTAATAAATTTTCTGGAAAGGTAAAATTCATAATTAAAAGTAATATTTCTTTTAAGGACTAGTACTACACAAAACATTTTACTTGGCTTTTAAAATAAATATAAAAATATTGACTAAATATTTATCTATTAATTATATATAAATATTTATCTATTAATTATTTTCGTAAAGAAAAAAATTATGAGAATTATATAATTTGACTTGTTTACTTATAGTATTTTAAATATTTCCATGCCAAATAAAATAAAATCTTCTTTGAACAATATTTTCCTATCTCGATTACATATTTTTAATTTGCACAATAATCATCTCGATTTCTGTTTTCTTAGAAATTTACTTATAGTATTTTTGATACATGATTCTAATACATGACAGTGATCTTCAAAATCTTCTAATTGGATATCAATTAAAATAATTTACAAAGTAAAGTCAACCTACTGGAAAGCTCATATAGAATCATGTTATTGTCAGCAACGCAACTGTTTCGCAAAGATCGACAAGAATAGAAAATAAAAATAAGAAACAATAAATGGTTAAAACTCCACCAACTTCTACCGCTTGCCACTTAATTGCAATATCTTGGTGCCCAGCGTTTTGCCATTTCTTCCTCCCGCAAAGTTGGGATCAACTTTCTTCCGTGGCAACTCGTACTCCAATGAATGTCTTAGGCATCAAACTAGACCTTTTTCGTGTTCTTTAAGAAGCCCTAAAATCTGTTCTACATCCTTCGCCGTAGCATCGTCTCTAAACTTTTGGAGAGGTTGAAAATATTGCCAATAGGTCACAGGATTAGTCGTAAATTCGCTTCAAAACTTCTTATTCCCATATTGGGATAAACCTCTGAGATCATGACTTGTCATACATGCAGACTAATAAATGTTTTACTTGCAATGAATTTGCCAATGAAATTCTCCCTATTTAATCATCTTGAAATGCATGGAACAGAAGACCAGATATTTTTTAAGAAGGTTTTTTCTTGAAATTCCTAAGGAGAAGATACGGATCTAGATGTTACCAAAATAATATTTTTCCACATTCGAATAAATAAGGATTTGAAGGGCAATTTTATCAAACGCAGTAAATAAATATCAGTTGTAAAATTTAGATGATTAGATACAATTTGAGAATACCACATTACTTTTTAAATTTTAATCAGAAACCTACGGTTATATGCGATTTACACAATTACACAATGATCAAAGATACCAGCTCTCATGTAATAAGAAAAGGAAAAAGTTATGACCAAGAGCAAATTTTAAATTGATTAAATTAAATGACTACAAAGTAACATAAAATTACCACAATAAAGTATTTCAACAATCCCAATTATTGAATAACTTGAAAAAATGGACTTCCCTCACCAAACAGGAGTACTTAAATAAATATCCAATAAAAGAGCATACAAAATAACATTTAAATTAATTTTCTCAAAACACGTAAGGTAACCATAACGTCACTAAAATCATTAAATTAAGATTCTATCTTCAACATTACGTAAGAGTGGTAAATAGCGCAACTAATTAGATTAAGACTGAAAATTAATCAAGATACACAATACTGGCCACAAATTTAGTTGAGGAAAGTCGTTTATTCAAGTTTGATCATTGCCTTAAATCAACTTTTTACTATACGAAAAAAACTTCAATATGTTTTTCATCCATAATATCCAGCTTAGAGACGAGCTTTGACCTTTTCGTAATTTAATTATGGAAAGCAAATAGTTAATTGAATTTTGAAATGAAGTCAACAGCTTTGTCCCTAAGTTGTATTAATAGTTACAACGCTTATTGCATTCTGTATATTATTAGATTGTTAATGCTCCATTTTAAATATGTTAACCAAAGCGAATAATTTAAATTCCATCAGGTCAGAGTTTAGAGTTCCACAAAATAACTAAGTTCTCATAACATGCACTGAAAATTTAAGGTTAATGATATTGCTCATTCTGCCTATTGTCGAACTGCATTTTTCTCTTCGAAAGGATGGCCATAATAGCTGTCTCTATTTTTTATTCAAGAATAATTATTAAGTTCACCCCCATATATATATATATATATATACATATATGTGTGTGTGTGTGTGTGCAATAAAAACAAATTTAGAAGTACTGATGTAGGAACATTGAAACATAGAAACGCAGAAATACTGATTACGAAACAAGTAGATAGCTTAGAACGTAGATACATACTGAAGACGAAGCATTCTAATTGTGTAGAACGTAAAAATGTTGAATCCGTAATGACTAGGAAACTTGGCAGCAGAGTAAGGTTAAATATTCATTCTTACTTCAATTGTGGTCGCAATTCATTTGGCTCTCTAATCGTGCCTATTCAGGAATATTTACATTTTTGATTATATTGCGACGGGAAAAGAGCAGAGTAAAATAGCGTCTAAGAGGCAACAGAGGTAGAAGAGAAGTGCAAGCTCACCAAGAAAGGGTTCTGGTTTAGGTTAGAAGGCTTCAGTTCTCAAAATTTTGAGTTCCAAATTCCGAGTTAGCTGCATCATCAGCATTACGCAAGTCATGTGAAACAGATTAATCTAGAAATGACGCAGTCTAGTTATTATTATTTTTAGTATAGAAAGAAGAAATACCCAAATTAAAAATGAGGAATTAAGATGCCATCATTAACTTAAATTATAAAGATGATTTTCTTATTTTTTATCCTACGCACACGCACGTATACATATGTATATTAATTATATAATTCATCATTGTAATGCAATGAACTTTCTAAGCCGAACAGCCATGATTCCGGATTATGTTGGTCTTTTGTGAAGGTGATCATTTTAGAGAGCTTATGTTTAATGATAGCGCATTTATCTTGCGCTAACCTTCTAACCTCCTAATAAATATAAAATAGCATAATCTTATACATTTTTAGAATAAGGACGTATTAATGTAAATAAACAAGATTAATGTAAATAAACTGATAAACTAGATTTCATCATGGTAAAAATATACTAGAACTATCTATTTAAAAGGAACAATACCTTCATGAAGGACTTTCTATCATGAAAAAATCAGAAATGCATAAGCTAGGAGAATTTTAAGATAGAAAGAAATTTGACTTCAAATATGAAACTTTACACAGAAGTGCATAATATTACAGAAAAAAATGAAGTACAATGGTTAAGATATAGAAAGATAGAGATTGACCCGAAACGAGCTGAGAATTCGAAATTTGCCTATTTTAATTAATGGTTCGGTTTCAAACATTCCTGTTACATGAGTCTTTTATTTTAATTCAAAATTTGTTTTCTCTTTTTCTATAGTAGATGATAACAAATAGGGCTGAAACTTTATTATTGTCGTAACTATGTGAATTTTAACATGATCTTCTAACATTACGCGAATATGAGATTTTTCTGGGAGCGTCAAATAATCTGCAAATTCGGATTTGTTTCCTAATATTTTTAATTTCTGTTGTAACTGTTAAATTATTTCATATTTATATAAATTTAATGCTAATTTCCTTTAGAATTTCTACAAAAATACACTGAAAATTAATCTTGTTCCAAAATCGGGGCTAATAATCTGAGTTTTGAATCTTTCTTGGACTTACATAGAGAGGGAGGAGGGAAATCATTTCCTTTCACTTCCTTTGTCAATCAATGCCGAACAATCCTTTTTTACAAATATGCTAAATCGTGAAGAAAATCTGTGCACGCACAATATAATGTATAAAAATACCGTTTAACTGAATGGTAATCTTGATCTAAAACAACGGTGCTGAATGCGTATTTATCTCGCATAAATCAAAAAGCCTCAGTAGTAGGTAATTGTAGTAGTAGCCTCAGAATGTTGTATATGGGACTGAGATAACATGCAGTTGTGCACTTTCCTTTTTGGTTGCAATGGGATGCACCAAAAGTGTATATATATATATATCCACTCTGTTACTCGGCTCGGTAAACTCTTTTTTTCTTTTTTAATTCTTATATGTTGGTAAATTGTACATTTTTGTTTTAAAATTAATTGAATTATGTTGTTCTTATACTCTGGTTACGGTTTTTATGCTTTTAGTTAATTTGCATACAATAGTTATAGAATTATCAACAATTTATCCATTTGTTTAGATTTGAAATTTAGCAAAATAGGGAATTAATTTATTAGTTTCTGCACCTTCAGTATCTTTTTGCCGAGTGAGATCAAAGGTAAGCTTTCAGTTTTATGCACCGAAAAATATCCCTTCTTGCCCGCTGGCCGAATTGCTTGTTTTTGCACAGAAATTCTAGTTTTAATTGTAAAAATTGTTTTCTTAACTGTTTAAACTTGATTTGGCACTTTGTGTTTTTCTACATTTAAATGAAGATGTTTTGAGTTTTTATATATTTTTGCCTTAGTAAGAACTGAATTAATTGAATGAGAAAGATATCTCTAATGAAATTCGAGGAAATAAGTTTAAATGAAATGGAGCAAAAAATGTGTAAAATTTAATAGCCGTACAAGGAAGTCATAAGGTGTCCACATCAGATTTTTTCTTAGCTTATATATTTATTTTTTTAGCGATAAATATCGCTTACAGCATTAGCGTCAATATATGCATTTTCGAAGGAGGATATTTTTATACTGATGTCGTGATATTTTGCTTTTTCTTTTGTTTTGTTTTCTTTTTTTTTAATTGCATTTGTCTATCGTCAGTATCAGGAAAAAACTGCATAAAATCTCTTGTGACGTCACAAACTCAGTATTTACATCAAATACTCTGAGCTTCCAACATCTCCGATAAAAATATAGCTTTGTAATAAATATTACATCCATCGGATTTCTTTCATTTCTTACAATAGATTTTTGATTCCTTGATAGATTATAACTTATAATCATTTTATTTAGATACCAATTAATTAATGTATGATATTTTAAAGAAAATGGATATTTGAAATGGGGGAAAATTTCTAAAATAGTTTTAAAAGTAAAGATTTATCAATTTTCACAGATATGTCTCTTACATAGTGTGACTGTAATAATGTATTGTACATTTCTTGTTTTTTATCACCCATAAACGTTTTTATAATATTGAAAACTTTAGAATTTATTTTAACACTACTTTTAACAAAATATTTCCTTATAGATGTTTTTTAAACATATAAGGAAAAGTTATTCATTAAGTATAAAAGTTTACCAAGTAAGTATAAAAAATATGAATTCTTACTTTCACCAGGAAATTAATTACCTAACTGGCAAACTTCATATAATGCACTGAAACACAAAATATAAATAAGGAAATCAACGAATCGAGAAGCAAGTTTTATTATAACGTTGTAAAGGAAAACGTTTTCAATAAAATTTGAGACGAAAATAATCAGTGAATCAAACAATAGCAGAAAAATTTATTTTGCGCTCATTCAACTGATAATATTCAATAGGCAAAATATATTTTCACATTTAACATTCGTAAACCCATGATACCCATGTTACGAAATTCAAATTAATATGAATTAAGCCTTTTAATGCTAAATAAACTTAAGTAAAAAGAGTCTTATCATTTAAAAGATTCACCAATGTTTCAAAGTTTGTTTTTAATGCTGTGAGTTGTAGAACATTATTTATTGGTAACACTTTTCATAATTATAAAAAAATAGGCAATTAACTTTCTAAATTTCATTCTCAGAAACATTATTTCGATGAATCAATTTTCATAAGCCAAATATGTTAATGTTAAACACAGAATTTCAGAAAGTTCTAATGCAGGCCTAGACAAGTTTATACAGTCGAAGTCTTTTTAGAAGCATAAACTGTAGACCTACGTGGAAGATGAAGTAGCGAGTTCTCGACATATCTTTGATAACAGAACTACAAAGGAAGGTTTCAATAACCATTTTATTTGAACTTAAGTAACAAGATTCACGCACTTTGTGCTCACAATTCACCACCACTTGTGGCTAAATTAAATTGAACAGAAAATAAAAAATGTAAAAATCACAATAAATTAGGATGGTTAACGACTATATCCTTAGTTATCGAATCCTCTAAATCGGCTGCATACAGCAAAGCCGAGCCTAAAATATCAGCATAATCTGAAGAGTGTCTAAACGAACTAGACAGCTAATTTCAAACACGCAGCATAAACTTGGAACTAACTTTGCTACTACTCCTCAGGAACTTTAGAAACCGCAGCTTTAAATACCTTCCTAACACACTTCGATTTTGCATACTACGTCATTAAAATTTATATTCCGACAGGAAACTGAAATCAGGAGGGAAAGGAAAGTCGAACTGAAAATAATTGGTTAGAGCAGAATAAGGTCTTTACAAGCTATGATCAGCTGCCACCTAATGAACCTTTTCAACTTTCAAGTGAGCCACCTTGAATTTCGAAAATAAAGTATAATACATAAAAATACACAAAGCACAAATATAAAATGAGCACTTGAAGAACAGAATACATAAAAAATTAAACCGAAAATAAATAATCATAATAATGTTTTTATGTATTTCATTACAAAGTTGCAGTGATGGACGTGCATTTTTATTTAAAAAAATAAAAATTATTCAGTAAGTAAATTTGGCAATGCCGGTCCATAACCCTTTAATTCCAAAACAACTGACTTTGCCAGTTTTTCCGCATACGGTTCAATTTTTAAATGCGAGTAAATATTATCACACATGAAATTTATTTTAAGTAAGAACAATAACAGCTTAATTACCAAAAATTTAGATATTTTAATTTGTCTTAAGATATTAAATTATAAGCCAGACTTGACTAACTGACATCATAAATTCAGCATTAGGGAAGCCATTCATTTCGAACAGAAGAATAAATTTCATTCGGTTTTGTTTTGTTTTTATCTTTTAATAATTAGAGTTTTAATTTTTATGTTTAAATTTTAAAGCGTATTGTAATTATTTTCTTAATGAAATTTATCTTATTATTCTATTCATCAAGAAAGACCGTTCTAAAACGAAAATACCATTGACCCGAAACGTCTTCTTAATACACATTTTGGTTGATTTTGACCCACAGCCAAAATCGAATACAGACGCTTGTTCTAATGCTTTAGGCGTATAACTATAACATTGTTTTTAATGAAATACCATGACACACCCAGATTAAATCACAGTAATTCATATGATTACTTGAACTTAAACCAAATATTTTAACGCTAAACATAAAGAAGGCTGAGAGTTTGCCAAGTTTCCGCTGCCTTAAACTTATAAGTACTGTATTATTTTTAATGCTCAACAACGAAAGCATCCAGATTATATATTATAATCGTGCATCTGATTTTACTTAAAGTAATACAATGATGAACGCATGATAATTGATTTCAATGATGAATACATCATTCAAATAGCGTTTACGACATAAATGAATAACTCTACCTTTCTTTTTAATACCATAAAGGCTTTAAACCCCCGTATTTTACCTCAGTTTCAAAACCTTTTAATATTAAAGGAATTCACATTAGCATAATATTACGTATATAGGTCTGTTAATATATGATTTTTTTTAAAGTTTCTTCTGGCAGCTACCCAACATTTAATAACGATGACTGTTCCGTTTATAATCTGGATACACTGTATTTTACCAATTACTGAATTTTTAGAATTTGAGTTTTAGAAATATCAGCTTCTATTCCCATTATTACTTTATATTCATTTAATTTTGGAATAATAAAATGCTTCAAAACTGCGAACATGCAGCTACTAAATCTTAAAGAATTATCAATAAGTGTCACAACATTACACCTATATTAATAATTAACTTCGCAACACCCGCCTTGAGTTTAAATTAAGTTAGCTAGCTAAATTACAATCAAAATAAGGTACTACGTAGATTCTGTGAGGTGAATTCTCACCAAAAAACATTTTTTAACTGAAAAACAAACAGACGGACAAATTCTGCCTCACACCTTGTGGGAAGTTAAAATATGTAATACAAAATTACCAGTTATTTGGACATGGCTTAAATATAATCTTTCTTTAAAACTGCTGTAAATCTATCTTGCCTGAGAATACAAACGTCACCTAGACCGCGAATGAAATTCAGACAACAGCACAAAGCTTTACTTTCGCAACATGATTTAATATCAAAGGTTATGACCACAAACTTTACTCGGCAAGGTAGTTGCGGCTACACTGCCAAAACTCTCAGATTCAGCTATTCGTAAGTCTTTCTATAAAGTCTATCTTCCTATTCGTAAGTCTATAAAGTTATGTAGATTGAGTCAATAAAGTTATGCAGATTTATGTACAATCTGCATAAATTCTAAATGAGAGATTGGAGTTATTTGCAGAACATAATGTGTGAATAAAATCAAATTAACCATACATCTGGGCATTATGCATATAATATGGAAAAAGTCGTGCTGATTTAAATGAGTAACTACAGCAACTAATTTTAGTGCTACTAAGGCCTTAACAATCCAGATTTTTGTCAGAGTCATATAGTTCATTTTACATTACACTACTTAACACAAAAATAAAATAGCTCTTTAACGTACAAATCTTACATGAATAAATTCTTTTAAACAAAGTCTTTTTTTTTAATCATAGCTTCGTATTTCAAGATGAAAGCTTGCCCACTTCTGGCCTCAGTATCATATTTGTTTTCTGCAAAATTTTATCATGACTTTCTTATGTAAGCAATTGATTACTTTATATGGATTTCATCAGTTAGTAGGTTCACAAGTCCATATGCACTGGAGAATGAGCAAGAGCATTATCCATAACCAGCAATGTTCTGAGTAAAAGATTCCTTTCTAAAAATATTTCTTCACTGCATAAACAGAGACATCTTTGATCCACTCAGTGAACTATGAATAGAATGACTCAAGCTTTACTGTTGGACTTTCACATAATATTTAACTGCTGTTCTGCATCTTGCATTCTTTGAAGGTTCCTGAATTATCTCAGTGTTACACGAATATGTGTTTAAAATCTTCACTTGCGTTAGCAAATAATAAAAGAAAGAGACCATCTTCCATTAGCTTGTTTGACCAGGCACTGCATTCTTTTCCACTATAACGGAGGTTTCCTTTGTCAGCCTCATCTAATCACTGCTGAAATTTTCCTGCAGCAGGTAACGCTTTAGAACCATGAGATCAGAGAACTTACGACAAAAGCCTGAACGGCCCTTGACAACCGGAATTACAGTCTTTCCATTGCACACGACAATATAAATACCATATTTTGCTCATAAAATTATTAAACCATTCCCTGATCATTTTGAAGACATCTTTGTTTTCTGTTCGTGCATCTGGTAGTTTACTTAGAAAAAGGTTTTTGTCTTTTCGCAGATAAAGTTCTCGATCATCGTACTGTTGATTGCTTATAGTTAATCTGCATGAAAAGCAAGTTTTCTATACCTCCCAGAACATGTGACCATTACTTTGACAATCTCGTGACTATTTGTGCGGCATCTAGCCCCGTTATGTTTTTTTTTCTTCTTTAAATGTTGGGCAAATCAATGTAGACTTCATATAAACTCTTGCGTTGCGCGCCATTTGCTTACGCGGTTTATGTTCTAGAATAATTTATTTCTTACAATTTCACCTCAGTTATCTCTTTTTTCTTATCACCTTCTTCTTCAACATTTTACTTGGGACCATTGTTTTAAAAAAACTACTAAAAACGCTTGGATTTTAAAAGAACAAAAATTCTTTACCCCCACACGCGCGCTCACAATGTCATAACACCGCATACACTCCTAAGAATGTTGACTACATAAGTGAAGGCGCCAACTGAGATGAAGCTTGTAAAATTATTATTAATTTGTCTCTCAGACAGAGAGAAAGTGGTCATCAGTTCAGTTGTAATCACAGGAGCTCGACAGACAAAAAAATGTAGGTACTACTAGTATTACAAGATCTCGCCCGTTTATCAAATTTTAATTTATAAAATATGTATAAAATATTATATACATATATTTATAAAATATTGTCTAGGTATAGTATATGCAGGCCAAAATTTCTCGTAGTCCAAGGTTTACCGTACATCTTTGTATTTACGTTATACAAAGTTCAGTTTCATGACACTCATGATTGTATATAAATTATCGATTATTGGCGCTGCTAATAAACCTCTAATTATAAAAATAAAGAATAGCGCGATGATGGTTTCATAGATAGAGAAAATGAAAAAACTAAAATTTTACTGCTGAATTATTATGCTATTTTAGATTTCGTGCACAAGTCTATTTGTTCTGAACTGAATATTATATTGTAATTATTTGCATCGTCATCTGAAAAAAAATAATTTTTACGCAAACTTTTCTTTTTCACTAAGAATTTTTTCACTTAAATTGATTCATAAGTTTTCACATTAATTAACAGAATTATTTTATTAATTTGCCTCGCAGTTGAGCAAAATGTAATTGGGAGTATACAATCTAATTACACCTACATTTATCAGCTACATTTTAACTGTAATTGCGGTTGGCATTATAATTACATAATTAGGAAAGTAATTGCCCCTGACAATTGCAATTACATAACCTTGGAAAATCGTGATCACTCATTTCAATTAATGGAAAAAAAATAACAATCTCTGAGTGATTTCTTCGTACCTGTGACCTAGAGCACATGTAACCCTGCACAAAATATATGCCAACTGGAAGCTCTAATTTTGAATTTCGGATTTGTTTTGTATTTATTTTAAATTTTGAGTGAACTTGTTTTCATTAACTAAGTAATATGTTACCACAAGATAAAGTACCTTTATCTTCAGCGCGCCAGTGTGTTGCCGTTCGGCAAAGCGTTAAATATTTAGATTTCAAATTTAATTAATAACTCAGAGATTTAAAATCAATATTTTGCCACTGTTCGAAATAAAATACTTTTGTCTTCCTCGCACTAGTCGGCTGTGTGCTACTTTTGTCGTACCAGTCGGCTGTGTGCTGCCAATCGGCAAAGCGTAAAATATTTAATTTATGTTTCAAATTTAATCTGTCTGTTGTTAACGAAATATAAGCAAACAAATCTCTTGATGGCATTTTTTTTAGTAATTTATCTGATTGAGTTATATAAAAACGGCTTTAATTTATGTTATATTTAGTTAAAAATATGTACAAACATCTGATTTTTTTTAAATTATAAAAGATTTTTCTAACGTGGTATAGTACGCGTAATACGGATCCTCTATTTCATTCTTACAGTTGTTTATCGTTTCTTTATGACAAATCCTTCTTCGAGTTCCTATGCTAACATTTTAGATGCTTTTATCTTTTTAATAGCTACTAACGGCCAGGCTTCGTCTTGGAAAATGTAACCTGAAATAATAGATTCATAACTAGTTTGTGATAAAAAAATTCCTTTAATATCTATTATTAAAACATTGTAATCATCATAATATTGAAGAGAAACAATTTCATTTTCAGTTAGCAAATTTTTAACCCACATAGATCTGCCCTGACTTTGGTGAGGAGAGCACGGTTCTGCCCTCGAACGTAGGCATCTCGAAGACGGATTTTTGAACTTAAAATTAAAATTTTTTTTAATGTTCAAATTTATTTTGTATTTTGTGCGAATTTAACAAATTTTATGTTTACAAAGATATGTTATTTCCGCTTGCACATTGTTATAATGATGCATGTGTTCTTTTTTAGAAACCTACGCTGATCGTTGATTGTGATTCGCTTACTGACTGGCTAAAACTGATTTATCGGGTTAAGATTCGGCTTGCCGCATTTGCTTCAAAAATACTTAAGGCCGAACCAAGACTCACCAGAGCGTACTGCATTTGTATTTCAGGTTCACTTTGCGTGAACTTATGTTCTGAATTACCCGTAAATCTAGGACTTCTGCTTCTGTTAACTCTTTAAGTTTCATGTAACCATCAGGCTAACATGTTAACAAATAAGTTTCATTCTGAACGTTCAGTTTGAGTTGCGAGTTAGTTAGCAGTAGAATGGGACGATATGTAATCTGATTGCACCGTTCTAATAGATATGGCACTTGAAAAAATGAAATCCGTGTAGTCGTTTGCATATGTTTAAGGAAACTTAGCATTTTTAGACATTTTTACTCTGCTTTATAATTTAATTATATGTATTATTTACAATATTTTTGACAAGACTTCTAGAAGTATCACTAAGGAAAAAATTCCTTCATAGCTGTTATTTTATCTTTTTGGGTTTGAGGGAATACTAGGAGCTGATTATAAGTTTAAATTTATTTTAAAATATATGATCATAGTAATAACTTTAAAAAAATTAGCAAATGAATTTTATACACTGCTCGACATTGAAAATGCAACACTAAGAAGAAGTGGTCAGAAATTTATGTAAATTTTAGAGAAGACGCACGCCACTGAGTTATGCGAATGATGTGGAATGCGCAGCTCTCCGACGCACGTGAAGTAAGATATAAGGGAAGGAACGTGCAGAATGGGCAATATTCGTGTCATTATTTCTGCCAGACGAATTATCGAAGAAAGTTGTTTTTTGTCCTGGAGGATACATGTAATGGGAGAGACTGCCAGGCGGCCGTCAACAAAGGCACTTCCAGCAGATAGACGATTTTACGAGGGGTATGGTGATTGGACTGAGAAGGGCGGGTTGGTCTTTACGTCAAATCGCAGCTGATACCCACATGGATGCGAGCACGGTGCATCGGCTATGGCGAACATGGTTGGAACAAGGAAATGGGGGAAGGAGGGGTGCAGGTGCAGAGTGACGTCAGCACGCATGGATCGACGCATCCGCCGACAAGCTGTGGCGGTCCCGCAAGTCACTTGTACCGCGATTCTGCAGCATGTGCAAGACACCCTGGATGTTTCCGTGTCGACTAGAACCGTTTCCCGTCAATTGGTTGAACGTGGCCAGCAGTCACGGCGTCCGTTAAGAAGACTGTCATTGACCTCACAGCATATACGCCAGCGTTTAGAATGGTCCCGGACTGGAGCGATGTGGATGACAGAATGACAAGACGTCGTGTTCTCAGATGTGTCATGCTTCTGTTTATCCAGTGACAGTCGCCACATACGTGTGTGGCGTTGACGTGGAGACAGATCTAATCCGGCAGTAACTGTGGAACGCCCCACCGCGTGATAACGTGGCATAATGGTTTGGTTCGCTATTGCCTACGATTCTAGGTCACCTCTAGTTCGTATTCAGGTCACTATGACGGCCCAACGATACTTGGATAATGTACTGCGGCCGGTGGAAATCCCCTACCTTCAAGGGCTGCCTAATGCAATTTTT
>KK117184.1:171165-184344 GCA_000611955.2 Stegodyphus mimosarum
TTAGAAATAGCTGCCAAACGGCCGCGCTCGATATTCCACAATTCCAAGTGGTAAATACTTAAACCAAGAGACTTTGTTCTTTAATATTATGGACTTGATCGGCACCAGATCTGACAAAGCTCAGGTTTATAATTTAAACCTCACAGTATTATCTGTGTTTTCATATTTGTGTAAATGTAAATATCAAGAGACTTTGTATTCATATGGACTTGATCGGCACCAGATCACACAAAGCTCACGTTTATATTTCAAGTTTTCCAATAGTGCAATTTGTGTTTTTTATAAACTGTGTATAGTGTATAATCATAACGCTGAATTTATTCAGTAAAGACTCAAAAGACAGAGACTTTTGTGCTTGGAAAGGACTTTGTTAAACTTACCTATGAAGCAGTCAACTGCATGGACAGTAAATTAGTGGTGACCCCATCACATGACCTTTATCAGCAGATTTCCAGTACCATTATGTCATGCATTACTATCGATGCTTTCCTATGTCTGTACTTACATGTACATGTATAGCTTCGCCAATTTCGGCGCGGCAGTATTGCCTTTGCTTTTATAATCATCGCCTAAGGGCAGAAATTACCAAAAGTACCGGTAAAAGTTGTTTTTGCAACTATAAGCCGTAAGATCAAAGAACCGATTACGATTAGAACAATATCGCAAAACAATTTTAAACTGAGCATATCTTTAGAATTTACTATACACAGTCTCACGCGCTGGAGATAAAAATGTTTTTTTTCTGTACAACGTTGCCATTGCTTGCTTTGAAATCCTTGAGTTTGTTTTACAAAATATAAAATAGATAATAAAACAAATTCCAAATTTCAAATTTCGGCTTCCAGATGCCCATATTCGCAATAGGATTACGTCATTTAAAATTGGATGGCTTTAGGTACCGTTGTTTTATCACAATGCGAGATACATACATTTATACAGATTCTTCATTATTTAATTTCTTCAAATATAATACAGAGCGATAATATTTGGTGGCAACAATTTGAAAAGTGAAACGGACATTCACAGCGATTCAACGCTAAATCGCAAAACGTAAACGATAGTCCTTCAGGGACAAAGCCCCTTTGGACTAAAAGAAAAAAGAGAAAACTAACGCTCTTTACGATACTAATTAAAATATCAAATTAGCTTTACTTGTGCAAAATGTTTTGGCCCACCAACCACCGAGCGGTACAATGTTGTTCGACGGGTGTTCGATGGCGAACGAGTTGGATGCACAACTGTTTTCATGGTTTCCCCATGTGTAACGTATATGCAAGTCGGTTTCCTTTCAGAAGTCTTCCATGAAGGCATCCTTACCCTTAAACAGATCACCTTAGCATGCTTTTCCATAATGAAATAAACCAAACTGCGGAAAATATTTCTTTTCATTTTAAAATATTCTGCGCATCATTAAAACATTAAATTACAATGTCCGCTCTGAAAATCGTCCAAATTGGTATGTGTCTTGTATGGATGTGAACATTTTTGTTTGAATTACGACATTTGTTTGGAATACGACTCGAGCTCGATGAGTCACGACTGCGAGCACTACACTCGTTTACCTCTTTCGAAACATTGATAAAACTGGCCATGAGCGTCAGCATGCCTGTTGCTGCTATTCAGAAACAACCCGTATTATATCTGAACTTTCAAGTCATTTTGTTTTTCGGTTAAGTCTTTTGTAAATTTATTAACTATGAGTTTGTTAAAATTATGTTAAAATGTGTTAAAATTTCAGTTGTTTTCTAAACACATAGAATTGACTTCTCAAATACTGTTACTTTGAATTTTAGTATTAACATATAAAACAATATTAACAATAATATATTTCAGTATAAATAAGTTAAAAACTATGAATAACATTAAATAATTTTTATGTTAATAAGTTCTAGTAATACTTAATTAATTTGTGTAATCAATTATTTTCTTTAATAAATTAACACACTTTATAATTTGAAGCTTTAATATATGAACTATGCATTTTTTACAAATTTTCTCGCTGATACCGAAAAGTTATACAGTAAACTTTTGCTAAATGCGGCGTTACGTCATTAACGCACTGCACGTATGGCAAAATCGCATTCCACAAAGTTAACTTTCTATGCTAAAAATGGGTTAGATATATTCACATTAAGAAAATATGTCTTATTATACACACTTAAATATTATTGTAATTAAAAGGGAGAAAATGAAACAAATATCAATTAAACGTATTTCTGAGGATTACTGCTATTGTATATTAAGTAGGTACATGACATAATTATTTTTTATAACAGCTGGTGATTTTTGCTTGAGGCAATATCTGATGCAATTCATTAAAAATTTCGTTTGTGGTAAGGGAGTGCAAAGTTTTTCGATACCTCTCATAAAGCGTTTTCTTCTTTCTTCATTTGGACCAATCTCCGTTTCAAAATCACACAGTTCCTGTGTCATTTTTAACAATTTGTTTAACTTCTTGTAAGCTAAAGGCTCTTTATCTCCTTCACTATTGCTGCTTTCATTACTGGCTGGCATAATAATATCATCCAATTCTTCATTTGCTCTTTCCCCGATTGTCATTCTCGACTCATTCTTTAACTTCTCCTTCTTCCACATCTGAAAATTCTTCAGTGCTACTTGCTTTTACGGAAGTGGTTTCCCCTGGGATGAATAATTCCTCTTTTATTTGGATGCAATGTAGTGAGGGTTTCAGCACCGTGTTCTGGAACATTATCTGGAAAACTTCAAAGTTCAGGTTTTGCTGTTCTAAGTAACATTTGACTTCGGTAATGACTGTATTTTTAGACCATTCATTAGAGAAGGAATTTGTTACCCAAGCTTTTCGATTCCACTTCCACACAGGCGGCAGTTGCTCAGACGTTTTCACTGCAATGCCTGAAGCGATTTAGATCGATAAGTGAGTAAAAGGCCCTCCAGTGGGCGAGCTGTAAAAGCCGCTGAAAACCGGTAGTTTAGTCCATTTTCCATTAAAAAGTCCTCCACAGAGCATCCCTTCCTTTCCGTGTAGTGCCAAATGGTAAAGCACATTATAAATAAAATAAAATGAGCAGAGCCTTACCCTTGAAGTCGTCTGATGCATTTCTACAAAAACGCAAAGTGAATCCAGCTTTAATACCTAGGGGGCTTTAAACCTTAGAACCTCTTGCATGCTTGTGATGTTGATTTATTGTTCCATTAGCTTATAAAATAGGCCCGCTCATCTGCATTGAAAACTTGTTGCGGAATGCAATTCTTATCTTCAATTAATTTAAAAAATTGAGGTTTCTGTGCTGTTTCTTATCTGCAAAGCCAGTGTCTCCCTAAAGCTTTCCACTGTAAATTAAATCGATGCTTAAATTTCTCAAGCCAACCTTTGCTTGCTTGAAAGTAATTTTCTCTAAATAGCGACTACCTTTATTTAAAACTAAAGAAAACAAATCTAAAGCTTTGTTTCGAATAGCAGCACCATCCACAACTGAGCCTTTTTCGCTTGCTTCAACTTAATCCAAGTTATTACCATTTATTTCTGGATTTTCCAACAGAGGAATTCTTCCTGAAACTTGAACAACCTTTGCCGAAGTATTAGCAGAAGCTTTGGCACTAGACCGAATCGTTTCTTCATTCTCTCTTATTCCTCTTATCCTTAATTCATTTGTAGCCAGTTCCTCTGCAAGCGATGAAACACGTATACTAGTTTATAAAAATTTCAATTCCCTAATATAATCTCCTAACGTTCCGTCTTTTTGCTGCTTGATCACCCTGTTTCTTCATTTTAGATGTCATACTGAATTATTTTAATTAAAAGATATACAATGCAAAAGCAGAAAACGATAAACACTTATTAACTTAATTATAATTTTGTTAACATGAGTGAAATGATGGCAACTCAGAATGGGTCACTCAGATATTAATAATTACAGTTCTGTTAATGTGAGTAAAATGATAGCAACTCAGATTGGTTCTGTCAGCTAGCGAGCAGCGTCAAGCAGTGTTCCCATATGCGCGCGTGGGTTTTTTCTCATAAAAAGCGAGGCCAATAGATAAGTAAAGTTATGCACTTTTCAACGATCGAAAAGTTCCAAGACGTCTCTTATAGAAACTTGCGAAATGAACACACGCTGAACAGCAAAAGGGCCTCTCGGATTCGGATAAAATACCTTTTCGGGTAACTGAATATATATTTCTAGAACTTATTGCCTCATATTTTGTAATGCTATCTGTATAAATTGCAGCATATAAAGTTCGATGGCACTTTTTTTTATCTATTGGCCAAAATTAAATAAATAATACTGAAAATCGTACAGATTACTTAGAATGAAAGCACATAGCATGATTTTATATTTCAGAAAAACAAAATTAAACAACACTTTACAATATTTATTATAGAAAGAAAATTACCAACTTCTTGGTATGATGGCATATAACTTCCAATATCTGCTTAGTTATAATATAGTCGACTTAGTTTTAAAAATACGTTGTGTGCACGATGAAGCTTCAAAATATCATGTACGGACATAGACGAACAGTTCTTGGAATATCTTATGAAAGCCTGTGGTTCTTCGTCAGCTTCTTTTCACGTAACTTTCTTGCTCTGCGTGTCGTCTTCAAAATGCCTTTTCGTCATCATCTTCCTCCTTTCCTAGTACATGTTTGATTATTTCGTCGTCATTTTGTGAGAACGCGGCTGGAGCAAAAATTGTATATATCCATCCTAGACTGCATCTCTTCTTAACAAACGTTAATCTTTTCCGAATATGTAAGTAAATCCAAGATGTCTTATACAAGTGCCAGACGTGTTTTAAAATGAAAAGAATCTTTGTTACTCGAATTTTCATCGACTAACGTGATCACATATGACAGTTTACACTAATAAATACGTAATGTACCTTATATCTTTCCATAAAAGAGCATATGTTTTCCTCCAGTGCGAATTGTTTCTGAAAATTGTGGACGATTCTTTAACATCTACACATGAATCCAAAATAAGAGATCTGTAGATCATATTCATGTTTTGGATAAATCCTTGATTTACGAGTTGGACAAAGCTTCATATGTTGGGTGGCAGAAAAATGACACAAATGTTTTCAATATTTTAAGTCTTTATACTGTTAGCCCATTATATATTTTTTTATCGTACAGGCCTAAATTTTGGATTAGAATCTAGACCAGAGGTCGGCAACCTATGACCCGTAGGTCACCGAGTGACCCATTTGGTAATTTCAAGTGACCCACTTTAGTTCCGAAAATAAAGTATAAGATATACAAATATTTTTTTCTTTTTCACAAAAACTTTTTGTCGCAAAGTTATGAACGTACCAAATTTGAATCCAGTATAACATATAAAAATATCAGTTAAAGCCCCACCCCCGCCTGACTGGATATGGAATCGGCCGATAGTATGCGGAATGCAGCGACATTGTCTGAACAAATTGTACCATTCCTGGACGCGCGCGTCGTTATCTCAGTTGTATGTCAGTTATAGTTATAGCACGTGTAGTACAGTTGTAAGGTTTTAGTTAAACTAACCTAACATAAACCTAATAACTAAGTTTTATTTTAATTTAAATCTTTCTATCTCTTCTCAGTTTCAACTTCCCGTTAGAAGAAGCGCGCGTTTTCAGCTTATGCTAATTTGTAGTGGAGCCAAGTGCTATTTAAGCAAAAGGTAGAAACCTCTCAGTGTGAGAGAGCTTTTAGTCTCAGATCACGGTCATTCTATTCGACGTTCGCCTGACCAGCTAGCAGTTAAATTCTAAGCCATAGTGCTTGCTACGTGATTGCTTATTGAAATAAATCCAAATGCGCTAGTATTAGTAATTCTTGCTACGCACCATTTAGTTAGAGGCCAACTCCGCGTATAGCTCTGTGAGCAAAGATTAATTTAATTTCTATTTAGCTTTAGTTTAATTTTAGCTGATTGTTCATTTTAGACCCAAGTGTGGTCTTTTACTTTCTGTATCCCTCCCGAGTTGGGAAGTGATTTATAAATAATATTGATTTAATAAAAGAGGATTTTAAATCCCTTTTCAAGTGCAGTTATTCTTCAACTGAATCACAGTATCCTACTACCGAACATAGCTGCATTCAGCTCCCTGTTCAAGATCAGGATTTAAGGAGTTTCACAAAGATGTTTGCCAAGACTATGCACAGAACCCTCAGTCCTGACACAGTAGCACAATAATATTGACCTAGAGACCTAGTGAAATAAATATTATTATTTAAAAAAATTACCATGAACAAACAAAAAGCAAAAAAGAGATGATTTCAAGATGTGTGGACAAAAAAGTATGGGTGTATCGAAAATGGTGACATATTGATATGTACTTTATGTACAGATATAATTACGCCAGGACTTATAATATTGAGCGACTCTTTTCTTCAAAACATAAAGATGTAAGTGAAATGGCAAATGAAGATAAATCTGAATACATTGCTAAACGTGTATTAAATTTTGGAAAACAAAATAAATTCTTAAAGAGTTTTGTTACCAGCAACAATCACGCTACGTCTGCCAGCTTTGTTGCAGCTCTTAGCATTGGTACCAACGAAAAACCATTTACACACGGCGAGTTTTTGAAAAACGCATTCATAAATTGTTCCGAACACTTATTTAATGACTTCACAAATAAAAAACAAATAATTGAGAGAATCAAAGAAATGTCATTGTCAGCTAGAACAGTCCAGCGTTGCGTTGAAGATATGGCCAAGAATATTGATGAACAGGTCAAAAATGATTTGTTATCTTGTGACTTAATTAGCATTGCAGTTGACGAAAGTACCGACATAAATAGTATTGGTAGGCTTGCAATAATTATTAGATTTGCATCAATAAATAGCTCGAATGTCAATGAAGAACTGTGCGTTCTTCCTTCAATGAATGACAACACCAAGGGCACTGATATTTTCCCTCAAGTACAAGAGTTTGCAAATTTCAAAAATGGGCAAGTATTGGATTTAAAAAGTAAATTGTTCTTCATAACAACTGACGGTGCTCCAAGTATGAGGGAGAAAACTGTTGGATTTGTAAAACTAATGGAAAATGAACTTGGCCTTTCACTTTTATCGTTTCATTGTATCATACGTGAAGAAAATTTATTTGCAAAGGCATCTACACAACAACTTAAGGATGTAATGGAAAAGTTGTTAGGATCGTAAAGATGATAATAGCGCGATTAGTATTAATACACAGGCGCTTTAGAGCTTTTTTGGAGGAAATTGAATCGAAATATGGAGATTTGTTATTACATTCTGAAATACGATGGTTAAGTCGGGGCAAAGTTCTTAATAGATTTGTAGAGTGTTTTGATGATATACAAATATTTCTTCACGAAATCGGTGAAAATGATCTCGAACTCAATGATAAACAATGGTTTTTAAGACTTTTGTTCTTAACAGACATAATCAACCATTATAATGATTTCAACGTACGATTCCAAGGAAATAACCACGCAATTTTGAAAATGTGTGAGGAATGGAAGAGTTTTACTTCAAAATTGATATTATTTGAAACTGGCATAAAAACTAAAAAATTTCGTTTCTTTCCCTCGTTAAAAAGGGAACATGAAAAAGAAAATATCGATGAACGCAATCTAAATATGTTCGAAACTTGGATTTCGGTCATTAAAAGTGAATATGAAAGTCGGTTTCAAAGTCTTAAGAAACATGGAGAAATGTTTACATTTATAATAAAGCCCGATGAAATAGAAGAAAATATTATAAATTTGCTGTTTTTTTTGAATAGCTAAGAATTTGGCAATTTTAGTTTAGAAATGATTGATTTTAAAAGTTCAACATTATGGACGGCTAAATTCAAGAAATTGCGGAACGATTTGGAAAATACAGAAGATTATCATTTTCTCATGATATCAACATGTTGGGCATCACTTCCTACGAGGTTTTCATCATTAAAAAAATTGCTTTTGCCATTTTGTCCACATTCGGGTCCACTTATAAATATGAGCAAATATTTTCACAAATGAAATTTATTTTAAGCAAAAACAGGAGCAGGTTAACTACTGAAAATTCAGATGCTTGTGTTCGACTTAAAACGACTAACTATAAACCAGACTTGACTTAATTGACGTCACAAGTTCAACATCAGGGGAGCCATTGATATCGTAGAGAAAGTTTATAAATAAAGTTTATTCAACTATGTTTGTAATTATTTTCTTAATAAAATATATCTTATTATTTACTAAAATGCTGTTTTAATACGAAAATATCTCTGACCTAAACGTCTCTTTAATACTCGCATTTTGGTTGATTTTGACCCGCGGCCAAAAAAGGTTGCCGACCCCTGATCTAGACATTCAAAAGTGCGTTATTTTGATATTGCGATTAACTGGGTGCCGGTTAAGACGAACTTTACTATTGTTGTTTTTGAGCCGACTTATGAGTCAGTGACGTCACAAAGATTCATCGGGAGAGTAAAACTTGCCGTACGCCTGAAGCGTGGTAAAGAGTGCGTTGCTATCGCAACCCGACCGACGCTCTGCAGCTTGGCACATATAATTGAAATTCTCGTGTTGGACAAAAGACACAATTAAGATAACGTGTATAAGCAAAATCGCGTTCTGCAAGGTTTACTGTACTTATCAAATGGTATTTCCACTTGAAAAATTTAGAATTTAGAAGTATCTAAATATGCACTTTTTTTTTAGTGAAATCACATTTCTAACCTGAGAGCATCGGAGCCCAAAAGAAAAAAATCTAATGTAAACACCACATGACTTACTTGCACGAAATATTAAATTATACGCATTTTGCATTCCATTTAAACTTATTGGATAGAATTAAATCTACTTCCTCGATAACGCATAAACCACAATAGAATAAATGCCCTCTTTAAAATTCACTGTATTTGTTTACCATAGCGACACTCTGGCGCTAGGTTCACTTAACAGCTTTACATTTCATTCATTTTATAAATCATAATAAACAAAAATTATTTGTATCATCTGAAGAATTATCTAACCGTTGCCACATAGTCTATTCAAATACTATGATAAATCTAAAATGATGTATAAAAGAAATTAAACAAGCAAATAAATAAAAAAGAAACAGTTTTTCGCAGACGATTCAGTATTTCTCATTCAATTAATTCAAATCTCACTTCGCGACAAGGCAAAAATACATAAAAACTCAAAATATCTATATTAAAATTTACGAAGCAAATCTTAAACACTTATTTCCTCGAATAAATTCCAGAACGGATTAAGCATGATTTAATTCGCAATCATAAAAGAAGGCGTTATTTTTGTTGTTGAGGAGCTTAGTTTCTCTAGATCAGCAACAAACCCACTATTCTGCTAACTTTCAAATGTAAACAAATATGGCCAAAATAATTAAGCTTAGCCGCACCTAAACTACTCTTAAATTGTTAATAATTCTGCAATTATAACATGCAGGCTAACTAAAGGCAGAAAAACCTTAACCGGAAGATAAGAACAATATAATTTAATCATTTTTAAAGCAAAAAATGCACAATTTACAAACATGTAAGAATAAAGAAACCGAGCTCACTGAGGCGAGTAACAGAGTAGGCATATATATACATATATTTATATAGTTTTAGTGCGGCTGATTGCAACAAAATAGGAGATGCAGATCTACATGTTATAGCATTCTAATATACAAAATTTCAACGTTCTGAGATTATTCGTTTTTGAGTTATGCGAGATACATCCATACATACGTACGTACACACAGACGCGACAAAAAAATCTCTTCAGAATCCATTTTAAATAAGTTTTGTAATTTTTTGGGGTAAAAGAGTCCTTTATTCTGTCCTTGTGTTCAGATATCACGCAAAACATCGCTAAATTCCATTCGATAGCAGTCAAAACGGATATTTTCGTTGAAATATAATGCCCAAAATTTTTCGCGATTACATTACTTCCTTTTTGCTTCGTACAAGGAAGTAATGAGCGCCGGTACATTTATATACATTTGGAGTGTGATATATTATGAATGCAACATTTTCTTTAGCAATCAAATTTATGCTATTAACACTAAATAAATTTATTCTGAAAGTATTTTCATTTTCCTTGTGAACAGCGGAAAACCTTGAGCAGTTGAGAAAGAAAACAACCACATCGAGATGTGATTCGGTCAGAAAGAAGAATTTTATGGCTTCATTCAGAGAATCGAAAACCCTTTAAATATATTAGAAAGCAAAATAAAGATGCAACTTCATCTGAAAAGGAAGAATGATGTTAAAAATATTTACCTTTCTTGCATCCTTGGTACCATGTCTTCACACTATTAATATACTCCCCTTTTACTTTTTTTACGATTTCAACTAATTTTTGTGATACTTTAATTTCAATTTTTTTAAATTTACTCGCGATGAATTTTGTTTTATTGTTTCATTTGATTCTTATGACATTTTAATATATTATTTATACACTTTTCATTTAATTTATCAATCTTTTTATCTTTTTGCGATTTATTTAGTTTTTATTATTCGTTATTTATTATTTTCTTTATTAATTATTTATTGGTGTCCTTCATTTCGGACAGCCCTCTATAAAGATCTAATATTTAAGTCTTTCTTCTAACATCATCTAGCGGTTCAATTTTTAAATTCTGCCATTAGCGCTTCCCTAAAAAGGAAAAGAATTCTGTCATTTAAAGTTAAAAGTGTGATTTCAAATCATGTTATTTATGTATGTAATGAAAGGATAGTAAAGCCAAGTTGGTGTTCATCCACGTTGAATGAGCTTCTTAGTACTATCAGAAATAATAGCATTCCTTGTCTGTTGTCTATCTGCGAGCAGTACAAGTTACAACTATTTTTTTTTTCGAATTTCTGAGTCGAGGATATTATAAATCTAAATTTATTGTTCAAAATAAGCATTGGTCATTAATACTGTATTGATTGAGTATTTAACTGTCGTATTTGCTGTGATTACTAGTGGAAGCCAGAAAAAGATTTGCTTCGAAGAGGAAAGCAAATCGTTATAATGAGAAGAAGAATTAAATAAGATTTTTATTTATGGTCCTTCTAAATGTAATTTTTCACATTCCTCATAAAAACTAAAAGTACATCAGTGATTTAAAAAAAATGGTATTTTTTTCTTTCTTTCCATCCGAATTCAAAAGTGCCTGGAGTATTTTGACACGTTCGGAATTCCCCAGTAACTATTCCTGAGTAACTTAAGACAGATAAATTAACTTGAAAGTAACGCGGAACACATTACAACATGCTGGTCTTCCTTTTCACGACTGAGCTCTCAAAAACATTAACGATCACCGTAATAATAACAATAACAGTAATCCCGTTATACACGTTGTTGCATGAAAGGAGGAAAAACAATTCGCTTGTCCCTCCCCTCCATCCGCCCCCAGCACATATTGTTGATTGAATTGAGCCTTCTTCACATTTTACTTCCGAAAGAAATTTTTCCTGTCCTGAAATGTAGCTCTTACTAAGATTACTAATTTTTTCATTACAGCTTTCAATGATATTTAATAATAAATTAATGGAACTTTTTAAAATTTTGTTCATAAATTTTGCTGTACGATTTTATTTTTTTATCTTTGCTTTTCAGCTTCAAGAACACA
Organism: Stegodyphus mimosarum; assembly: GCA_000611955.2. Taxonomy (NCBI): domain Eukaryota; kingdom Metazoa; phylum Arthropoda; class Arachnida; order Araneae; family Eresidae; genus Stegodyphus; species Stegodyphus mimosarum. The sequence continues at coordinate 182,710 of KK117184.1, forward strand.
GTTTCATGCAGCCTTCATACGTGTAGTTGCGATTATCACAGCCTATATGTATGTAGGTGCGAATTACAGCAACCTACCGATATATATTTGCTCAGATGGGAAAAAAAAGAATAAAACAATTCCTAGAATAGAGCAATGTGATAATAAAGTCTGAACTAATTTTACTTACTTAAACCAATGTATGAAGAATGGGCAGAAAATTCATTGTTCATAGTAATATATGTTTATTATATTATTAATAAGTACTACATTTGTAATATCAATAAACATATACTACTATGAACAATTAATTTATGATTATTAATGGTTTTTTAATACATGGAAATATACTTAATTATAAGATAAAAAGTTGTAGAGACATTAGGTTATTTTGAAGCAGGAGATATGAAAAATTAGCAATGGCCTCGCCGGGACAAGAACCTCGGACCTCTCGAATACGCGCCGTGTATGCTGGCCATTACACCACGAAGGAATGCGAAGAAGGCGGGGGAAATACCTTATATTCTCCCCCTTTTAAAGGGCGAGTGGGGTTTAGGGGACCCAATCGCCAAATCCTGGTGGTGGAGAATCATCATCCGCCACCTTTGTTTTTAGTTCGGGCGTCACTGTGGAGTCATTAGGCTCTTTCGAAGCAGGAAACATGAAAAATGAGCAATGCCCTTATCGAGACTCGAACCTCGGACCTCTCGAATACGCGCCGAGTGTGCTGACCATTACGACACGAAGGAATATTAAGAAGGCGGGAGAATATCTTATAAAGTAATATACCAAAACTTCAGCAAATCGTGAAAAATTATTCCATTCACTTGTTTACCGCTTTGGAAACCGCAGCTTAAATGCAAATACTGCATATATTTATCTTAATTATCAAATAACGTTAATTAATATGGGATTTCACTTATTTAATTTTAAAGTTCTAAGTTAGAACTCCACGAACACTAACAAGCGAATAATCGCTGAAGTGTGTGAACAAAACACATAAGACTTAAAGAGTGTTTACAATCCTTTATTTTTCAGTACATTTATAACCAGTTCATACTTGGAACTTTACACAAAGCCTCCACTTGGGCTTGAACTTAAAATAATAATAATTTAAACTAAACTAGCTTAGCTAAGCTATTTAAGAGGTATAGCCGAAGCTATCAGAAATCTAACTAGTTGGTCCCTAAGTATTAATTAAATCGGCGAAGCCAAGCAAGGGCCTAAGGTATGGCTGAGGCGTAGTAACTAAGAAATTAGCCAAAGGCAAACGCGCGTTGGCTAGGGAATCCGACTCTCTCTCTCGAAGTCGGTGAAGTATCGATTTAAATAGTACTCTTTCTTATTTGCATTAACTGCGTTTCTGAAATTACATTCTGGCAGGAAATTGTAAGCTGAAATTAGAATAAGATAGGAAAGATACAAAACTTAAAATAAGTGTTAATAAACTTAGGATAAACCTTACAAATGTATTAATGTGTTCAATTAGGAAGCAAAGTTAAAACAATTTATATTTCTTAAAATGGTGTAAAACTGTATATGTCAACTATACCAAATTTCCTACGGTCTGAATTAGTCTCTTTTTCCCCCTTTCCTTTAATTTTTTCTTACTTTTCCTTAAATGCTAAAGAGAAACATATTTGCAAAGTGGGAAAA
>KK117184.1:184543-219056 GCA_000611955.2 Stegodyphus mimosarum
ATGCTTGTCTTAAAAAGACGCCTCATAATTTTCGCGATGGATTTAATTAAAATTGGACCCTCCCAAGAAAAAACTCAAAAGGAACAAGATACTGACGAAAGAAAACATATTTATCGATAAATTAGTATCTCTTTAATGAAAAAATATGCATCTGCTCTTAATATTTCATTTGTACTTTTTTAATATCAGGAGAATCTTTAATTTGGCCGCCTTTCTCTATGAAGCAGCAGGCGTAGGAGAAACGTAAATTAATTTTTATTTACATATTGTTAAGGTATACAAGTTTATTTTAGTAAAAATAAAAGTAAATGAATGCGTTTTTTTAATGTAAGACGTGCTTTCTGACATAGATTGCAGTTCGGAATTTAATTAATCAAAAACTGCATGGCAACTTAAAATATTTGCTAAACTAAAAAAGGTTAACAAACTATCCCCACAAATAAGTGGGTGGGCTAATAGCAGTTACGCTGCCTTCTTGCAGATTTTTTTGCATATCGCTGTATTTTAAACTTTTTCAGTGATTCTCTGTAGTATTTAAATTTTTCTAAGTAACGGAAATAAGATAAAATTTCATGCGTGTTAATTTATGCTGTGCTTATACAATGGACTCTTTTAGCTAAATAAATTACTGCTGAAAAAATTATTAAGCTTGTTAATTTTTTTCCTAGCAGTTTGTTTGTAAGGTTATTAGTATTTTCTCAATCGATCAGTCTGAGTTTTCTTTGTCGGCGGTTTCTCCATTTCACTTCTCTCTCGAAATTTTGTTACATAAACGAGAGTTTTTTATTCAGTAGTGTCTAACTTTCGACAACTGCATAATCTTCTCCCCTCTAAAAGAAGATATAAGGGTTGCAACCTAATAGAAATACCCACAGTTTAACCTTTATTGACAAATAAAATGTAATATAAAGGGGTGTACAATAAAATACATGTGCTTTTTAATCTGAGAGATATACTTTAGGGTAAGCATGCACGTAGCATTTCTAATGTGTTGATATTGAGCTTGTACAGCGATATTCATGCCCCAAATTTAAGCATCAGAGTTAAAGCACTGGTCACAAAGAAAAACTATTGCTCAAATTTATTCAAATCTTTCATGTTGTCTTAGATGATGGAGTACAACAAAAAATACTGGCGAGAAACGGAAAGAAATGACTTACGAATATTAAATAGTACTGATAAATCCCTTTTCTAGTTAACTGATAAACAGTTAACTAGGAAACACAAATTGCGATGACCTCTGACGGAAACATGTGCAAAATAGTGCCGATATGAATTAGGAATAAAGTATATATTTCGGTTTTGGATGTCAGTGTTCATGCAGGAAGCAGACGTATTCTTATCTCATTAAACTTCCTAGAAGAGTCATGGAGAGAAATTAAACGTCTTCAGTCACGTTCCATACATCCTGGACAGAGCCTGGTTTATGCTTTTTGTCGCCTACTGCAGTTTCTATCACTTGTGAATTCTGCTGCATATCTGTCTATAACGTTTTCCACCTCTAAATATGTCCTCAAATCACACGATCACAAAAAAAAAAAAGCAATGCAGTTACACTACGGTTAGGGAAGGTGTAGAGATTAGCAAGGCCCTGGAAAGGAGTCTCTGCCTAAACCAGCAAACATCTGCTATGCATGTGAGTACATTTCACGAATTTTACTGACGTAATAGCGAATTCCAAACGTTCTTCAGATCAATAACTGTCGGGAAAAATTGTAGACAAAACCATGAATCATCCGTAAAGAGACACGCTAGTCCTTGTGAAGTCCAAGTGAGGTAACGTGGCGGCCAATTTATGTGGGCCATCATGTACGAGGATATTAATGGGTGGCAAGCCACTGGCTATCTTGCGTATAACTCATTTGTAAGTAGATTGCAGACACAAGCTTTATTTTTCAATTCGGTAACCTCGGAAGCAAATTAATTTGAAGAACTGCACTGTGATGTCTCACCTGCGGGTACAGAATGTTATAAGCCAAAGTGGTTGTAACGACTTAAACGGCACCTCTACTAATATTAGAGATAATCCACTACTGGCCGAGCAGTAAAGTCGCAACGGTGGTAGTTCAACCTGAATTCGATTGATGGCTTCATGGGCGTTTTGTAATTTGCTTCATGTGTAACGTGGGTAAGAGCTAGTTTCCTTTGGAATGCTCTCCACGAAGCTCCTTTCCTTAGGCAGATAGTCCTAGCGTGCTTTGCCATAATTAAATAAACCGAACCAAAGCTCTTTGATAGTAGTTCCCCAGACAGCAACGACTGACATTGAAGCTACTTTCAACTGACCCTGATTTCCTTCCAGACATGATATTACCTTCTGACACAAAAATTTAATAATATTATGTCGTCTACTAATTTTTCAAATTTGCTATTCGATTTTTCTTTTGAAATTCACAAAGCAGAGATACAATATCTTAAAAAAATAAATTGTTTTATTCCTAACATATTTCCTTGTCAATACTACTTTTCTGTTGGCTAATTCATGCGTGTATGCAAATTTTGTAGCTACATGTTTTTCCGTTTATTGCTTAACATTGAAACATCAATAGAATTTTATATACGCATAGTTTGCAAGTTTATACACGCATAGTTTATAATTTGCAATTTCTTATGTAATTTTATGCTTCTAAGAACGTAGTAGTAAATATTCTGCTACATAGTTAAAGTTTTCTTAAGCCTTTAAATCCTTTTTTCGAAACATTCTCATCAAAGGAATAAGCCACATATTTTTTTCTTTCACGTAATTTCATGGGATAGAGATCTAGAATGCTTTAACGTCTTTCTCTTAGGCCCATCAGCAGCCGAGCGATAAAACCGCCGAATAGTTCCAACCTCAGTTCGAATCCAGGCCAATGCAACGGCTGCATGGGCGTTTTAGTAGCTTTCCCTAAGTGTAATGTGTATAGGAGCCAGTTTCCCTTAGAAAGTTCTCCATGAAGGCATCCCTCCTCTTAGGCAGATAATTCTAGCGTTCTTTGCCATACTAAATTAAACCAACCAAACTAATACTTCTATTAATCAGAGATAAATACAAATTCACTCTAATTTCGAATGAACATTATTTCTTAGTTGTTTTTGTAAATGTTCTGTTCATTATAGTAAGAAAACTACAAACATTCAACAGATTGAATCAAATTTAAAAAGTAAAAAATAACTTTTTGAGCTTTCATAATATTTTAGATAACTTGTACGAGAATTTAAAATCTTTCAGACTGCTAGAATTATTAGATTTTAAATCCAAATTACTGATAAAGAATTTTTAGTTACTTGAATGTAGTCATTCTTATGCGTATCATTTCTGAATTACTATTTATTGTTCCGTGAAATATTGGTGATGTCTTAATATAATTCATATGCTGAAGCCCCACTATTTTAGTCATGTATAATTAAGGATATTGTAACTAGATAGCTTTTCATTTTTTACTGCATTTTGATTAAAACCGTGTAGTCTAAAAATATATTTTACAGATTTTGTTTTATACTTTTTAATTTATAGAATTCAAAAATTAATAAGAGAAGAAAATCTTTAGTTCTGAACACAGAAATTTTATTCTTTTTAATCTGGTGTAAAATTACATTCAGTTCATTTAAATTTATGTCTGATTTGGAAATCCATATTTAACATTATTTAAAATCATGTCTGCTAACAATAAAAATTAAATCTTTGGATTTGAAAACTTTATCATTATTTTTAACTGCACGATAGCAGGAAAACAGCCAATTTAGTGGGAAATTTTTAAAAGTATTCAGCTGCAAGACTATCTATTTTATGATGTATCTGCGATGATTAGTTTGCCGTTTAAAAAAGCTTTGCGGAAAACAAAGTATATACTTTGGTAAAATTCCTTATTGCTTGCCATCGCAAGTATACATGTCTGAAAACTTTCAAGAAAACCGTGTCGTTAGAAGAGAAGTCAAAAATAATTTTCGAACTTAAACCCGAAGAAACGGAAAGAACTAAAATAAAACCGTTTAAAAATCATCCAACCTGTTCTCATTTTCATATTTAACATAATAATGACCTCATTCTTACATTCATTTTTCGATTTTACAACTTGGCCGGTATCAACCAGATTTTGAAAGCCTCATGCATCTCGCAGATCACGTCTTGGACACGGCTGATTCAGGTTGATGAGAAAATGAGAACTTGCTAAGAATACTAATCTATTGATTGTCTGAGATGCCTTAAGAAAAGCAGCTCTGATTCGACGTAATGCTTAGTGATGCTGGCTGTCGAATCTTTGAGCAGGGTTTCAAATCTCAGATAAAGCTTGAATGCTTGTAAGTAAATAGTTTCTATGTCTCAGGGATACACTTAAACAACTAAGGGAACAAAGGTCCTATCGAGAAACTTGGCGGTAAGGGAAAGGGGGGAAACATGTCGTCTAGGGTGTTCTCTGTCTACCTGTAATACCACCACCGTCTCGTCCACTTCTTGCTGCTCTGCCTAAGTGAAACATTAGTCAGAACTCATATTGTCTGTTGAACTAAATCGCCTTTTAAACGATACTTCACTGTGAACAGATTTAGGAGTTACTTTGCTTTAAGCTGCTGGATTTCGTTATGGTGGCTAGTGGTGAAGGCTGTCATGCCTTTTCGCTCAATTTCGTTTTCTGGAGATGTCATGGATGTTTGTGAATGAGTACGGAAATGTTGTGTGATGTAAATGAGTTTGTAGTGATTTTGTGAATGAGTATGTTATAAATGAATGTAGCACGAATGTTTGTGGCTTGGGGACATTTAAAATACCGTTAAGCCAAAAGTACTCTAAAGAAGCTTTATTAAGGAAGAAGTGTATGAGACCCTTCGATCCGTCCCTGAGGATTCATCAAATCGAGAAAAAAGGTAAATATTTAATTACTACGAGAAATTCTGATCGAAGTGGAATTGGAAGAAAACATTGTTTCGTGATGAACAGTTATTGCAAACGTTCCCAAGCACTGGTTTACATTGAAATCAATAATAAAATAGTAACAGAATGTCTGTGTAAGTTGCCGACTTACTCTTTGATGTTCATAAACAAAAATTTCAGAGCAGAAAACAAAACTTATAATTTGGAGTAAAAGATAATATTTTTCACACCTTTAGCATTTCGGAATGACTGAATTTCGCAGTTATCGTATGTTTTTTAATATTAGCCGATTTATGTAAAAGCCAAGATATACGATTTTCAGGTAAAACCAAAACTCGTATATATGTCACCCAAAATGCGAAGAAATGATCAAAATGATTATCTGACTTAGCTAGATCTATCACACGAACTGAAAATAAGTACCAGTTCACTTTCATCTACAGTTTAAAATGTAAAGTTAGAAATGCTTTTCAAAGAAAGGACACTCTGGGCACTAGAAGTATCTTAGTTTCTGAACTTTTGGGCGTGTACATCATTTCATACTTTGGCAACAGTAAGGCAAATTTTACCTTGGTTCTCAGTTGTGGAACTATTCTTAATCAATCACAAAGGTTTTGTGATCAGCTCTTTCTGCTCAGCTCACTTTTATTTCTACGAATCAAATACAATTTTTTAGCTCTGCTATAAAGTGAAAAAAATCTGTTGTGTACACCACTTGACTTCCTTGTACGGAATATTAATTTATACGCATTTTTTCATACCTTTCATTTAAATTTATTTCCTCTAATTTCATTAAAGCTATATTTCTCATTCAATTCATTCAGTTCTCCCTTCGTAACAAGGCAAAAATACATAAAAACTCCAAAATATTTATATTAAAAATTGAAAGGTATAAAACATATAAAAAAACATAAACATCACATACAGCTAAAACAATTTAAAAAATGGTTACAATTAAATTGCAGTTTGTACGCAAAAACAAGCAATTCGGCCAGTGTGCAAGAAGGGAGATTTTTCGGTGCACAAAACTAAAAGGTTACATTTCGTCTCACTCGGCAAAAAGACACTGAAGGCATAGAAACTGAATTAATTTGTTGTGGACGGTATGCTGAGTCAATATATGGGATAATTTAATAAATTAAATGATAATTCCTGAATGGATTAAGCCTAAATTAATTCGCAATAATAAAAGAAGACGTATATTTGTTGTTGCGAAGCTTTTTGCTCTGGATAGGCAACAAATCCACTATTCTGATAAGTTTCAAATGTAAACAAATATAATTATTATGGTAAAAAAATTAGGCTTAGCCGCACTAATTAGGCTTAAACAAGAGAAAAGGAAAAAAACACAACTTTTAAATTGTTGATAATTCCATTACTATAACATGCAAGTTAATTAAAGGTATAAAAACCTTAACCGGAAGATAAAAACAGCTTAATTCAATCATTTTTAAAGCAAAAAATGCACACTTTACAAACTTATAAGAATAAAGAAGCTGAGCTCACTGAGCCGAGTAACAGAGTGTATATATATATATATATATATATATATATACATACTTTTGGTCCGGCCGACGTTTGGTGCGGCCGATTGCAACTAAAATAGAATGTGCACGTCTACATGTTATAGCAGTGCTATATACAAAATTTCAAAGTTTTGAGGATACTCGTTTTTGAGTTATGCGATATACATACATATATACATACGTACGCACAGACGCCACGAAAAAATCTTTTTAGAATCCATTTTAAATCAGTTTTCTAATTCGTTTGCGGAAAAGGAATTCTTTATTCTGTCCTTACGTACAGATGTCACGCAAAAACTTCGTTAAATTGCATTCGATAGCGGTCAAAATGGATATTTTCGTTGAAATGTGATGTTCGAAATTTTTCGCGATTACAATACTTCCTTTTTACTTTGTACTAGGAGGTAAAAAGGACTGAATATTCTGTTAGTTTTGTACTAAAAGTTATCGCTTATCAAGCGATGCTATGAACTGATTTAAAGATGGTATTATCGATTAGGTTAATGACAGTGATATATTGACTTCGTACCGAAAAGCCGGGGCTCGAACCTCGGAGAAGGCATGAATGTTTGGAAATGTATATTGCCTGTACGGCATGGGGGTACGTTAAATATGCTGAAAGTCCTATCGAGAAGTTGATGGTAGAGATAGAAGGGTGGCAGACCCTCGGACACGCCCCCCCCGAAGTGTTCTTCATCAAAATTGGAAGCTGAACAGAGAAAAGTCGTACTCTAACTTGTGTGGTACTCAAGACTGTTGCCAACGAGAGGCGCACTCTGTCACTCCTTGCCATGACGAACTTCTGATTTTATTGGCAGACAAGTAAAATAGGTCACAGCAACAACAACAACGATATTAATGAAGAGGCGGAAAACAATGCTATTATTCGGCACAAGCCTTAAGCAAACATTTCGAAGAACTGCTAAACGATATTAAGAAATCTAATTAATGCATACTAGAATTAATTAAAACAAAAATGTGTTTTCAATTATCTAATGTAGAATACTATTTTTATGATCAAATTTCGTAAATCATATTAAACCCATGTACAATTCGACCACTAGTTTTCAATAGTGAAAGAATTGCTAAACCTTTTCGACTAATACACCGAACTATACACAGCTCACATTATCAACTTAATGAAAATAAAGATGGGTGGAAGGCTATTTATTATTGAAGCCTTATGATGAATTTGCCATCGTAGAAAACATCAGAGCTTACAGGAAATAGTTGCTTCCTCTTACATCTGTCCCAGATCCTACTTATTTGATAGAAATTCCCTTAGTAATTGGCATAGCCGTCCCGGAATATATTATCTCAAAGCAAAATGCCACATCTAGATATTTCTGAGTATGTATGTTTGGCACGTGAAAACATAAAATACCTCCAAGTTATCTCTCTTCCCTTACAACCGTCCTAAAATGGAACATTTCGATCATTTCGCATTGTTTTGTCGGCCGAGTCATAAATCGCATTATGTGCCGGACGTTTGCATTTACTCCCGCATTCTTGAAGATCTTTTCTTTACACGGCGTCATCTTCAACAAATTCAGCTTTCATTGTAACATAGACAATTTCCTAATAATCTCGCCTTCCTTATCTTCCCCACGTTCTCAAGATCTCAAGAAGCGAAGGTTGGATTCGTTTCAAAGCTATTATCCAATTTACGAAACAGAATTATTTGATATTTCATACTGTTGGTTGTTTTTTCTTCGAGTTTTAGGTAGAATGTTAGCTGAGCAGGACAAGTATGTTGCACTACGAAATTTATTCATATTCATTCATTCTTCAGATGTCAACTGCTTGTATTAATTTCCAATAACTGTTAATGATGTGGAAATATGTCGTATGAAAATGATTTTATTATTATTTTGAATTTTCATCCATATAATGCAATGTTGATCCTTATACACGTGTTTGCAATTTATCCCGACCAACGCTCATGCAGTTGCTCAAAAAAATAAATAAATAAATAAATAAATAAGGAGTTTAAAAAAAAACCTGTAAGGTTTCAGACTTTAAATTATGTTCAAAGGGGCGTTTTTTTTTTACATTTTGTGAGTTACTTTTATTTATTAAATAACATGCTCTTCGCACTTAAACCATAAAATTTAGTTCAAGAGCAATATCGCAAAATAATTTTAAAATGAGCACACCTTTAAAATTTCCGATACACAATCTCACGCGCTGGAGAAAAAATGTTTTTTTCTGTACAACGTTGCCATTGCTCGCTTTGAAGTCGTCGAGTTTGTTAATCTAAAATTTGTTAAAGTTTTACAAATTATGAAGTCGATAATAAAAACAAATTCCAAATTTCAAATTTGGGCTTCCAGATGCCCATATTAGGGTGGAAACGTTCAATATTCAAGGTTTGATAGCTCTAGCTACCGTTGTTTTATCACAATGCGAGAAACATACATACATTTATGCATATTCTTCACTATTTAATTTTTTTAATATAATACAGGGTCATAATATTTGATGGCAACAATTTGAAAAGTGAAACAACGCTTTTAGTAAAATCCACGCAAAAAGCCAAAACGAAATTAATAGTCCTTGTGTACAAATTGCCCCTTTGGACTAAAAATAAATAAAATAAAATAAAATGAAAGTCTAAAAAAGTTCAGATTTAACGATCACCGAAAAGGATTAGTTAAGGTTTTTTACGCTCTCGCTGAGCTCGCAGTCTACCAGTCTGCAGTTTAATACACTCCTGTTAGCTTTATTTATTATTCAGCACCATTTTCTTCTCTCTTACGCCATATACGATTCAACGGCAGAATTACAAAAATTTTAAAAGTAGCATATCAGCATCTGTTTAGAATTGCTGATGCAGTGTTAAGTGTTGGCAAAGGTTTTTCTATTGTTTTCAGCCTTTTATCAATTCATCATATCGAATGTTCAGTTTTCTTAGCAAGATGGCTTTCAAAACGTTTTGTGTGTGTGTCTTTTAATGATTTGTGTGTTACTTTATTTATTAGATATCACGTACGCGAACATCACTTACGCGACATAAACTTCAACAGAAAAATCACAAAATATTTAAAAACAGCATATCTATAAAATTTGCGACAGACAGTCTTGCGCGCTGGAGATAAAAATATTTTATTCCGTATAGTGTTTCCATTGCTTGCTTCCAAACCGTTGAGTTACTTCGTCAAAATTCATTAATTTTTTATACAATATGAAATTCGAAATTCAAAATTCGGGCTTCCAGGTGCATATGTTCGACTGGAGGACAACGTTTTTCAAAATTTAATGACTCTGGGTAAGGTCGGTTTTTCACAATGCCAGGAACATACATACATACAAGCAGATTCTTCATTATTTAATTTATTTAAAGGTAATACAGGGCGATAGTGTTTGGTGGCAACAATTTGAAAATTGATTCGACGTTTATAGTGGACGACGAAAATCTCGTTTCGAGACTAAGAGCCCATTCGGACTAACGCCGTTTTTAACTGAAAAGGAAAAGACAGGAAACAAATTTCTAGAGCGAAGGCTTAATAATTAAATAATAATCACTTTATGGGTACAATTATTACGTATTAATTAATTTTACAAATGGAAGACAGGAAGCATAAAAGACAATATCATTGAAAATATTCTGACTTTAAATATAAAATTAAGTTAAAAAAAACTTTAAAATGCTATAGATTATATATTGAATCAAAATGCTTAGATCGAGATATAAAGTAGAGGAGGTCGTTACTTAGCATAAAACTTCGCAATGTTTTGCATAAAATCTGCACGAATCTAAGATTGTTTTTCTTTTAAATTAACATAGTTATTAATAATTCTATGAAACATTTTAACAATTCGTTATAAATACACTGAGCTACGGATATCTAACTTTCTTACATTGAGATAAAAGCAAATATACCCAATATCCTTATATGTTTCACAAACGATTAATGCTTCTACCGTTGCTGATTCAGAAGGCATAAATGCAGCAGTGCATTTCGTTCCTCCTTCATGTCGGTATGTCAAGATCGAGAAGACTAGCTCAATATTAGTGATACGATGATAAAGACAGTATCCTTAATAACCCTTTAGAAAAGAAGAAATGTCATGGAATTAAATCAGAAGACAGGAATGGCTACCACATTAGCACTTTTTACTTCCTTCTACGAACTAAAAAGGAAGTTTTGTAATCGGGAAAAATTTCGAATATCATATTTCAACGAAAATATCTATTTTGACCGCTATTGAATGCAATTTAACGACGTTTTTGAGTGATATCCGTACGTAAGGACAGAATAAAGGACTGTTTTATTCCCCAAAAGATTTTAAAACTGATTTCAAACGGATTCTGAAGAGATTTTTTTTTGACGTCTGGGCGCACGTACTTATGTATGTATGTATCCCGCATAACTCAAAAACGAGTAGGCTCAGAACGTTAAAATGTTCTATTTAGGACTGCTTTAACATGTCAATGTGCACCTCCTACTTTGGTTGTACTCGGACGCACCAAAAGTATATAAATAATATATATATGTGTATCCACACTCTGTTACTCGGCTCAGTGAGCCCAGTTTTTTATTCTTATATGTTGGTAAATTGCGCATTTTTTGCTTTAAAAATGATTGAATTATGTTGTGCATATCTTTAGGATAAGGTTTTTATGTTTTTAATAAATCTGTATGCAAGATTTATAGAATTATCAACGATTTAAAAGTTGTTTAAGTGCGCTAAGCCTAATCACTTTTCTTCTGACGGCCATAGTTGTGTACTTTTGAAACTTAGGAGAATGGTGGATTTGTTGTCAATATGGAGAAACTAAGCTTCGCAACAACAAAGATAACGCCTTCTTTTATTATTGCGAATTAAATCATGCTTATTCCATTGTAGAATTTATTCGAGGAAATAAGTATTTAAGATTTACTTCGTAATTTTTAATATAGATATTCTGAGTTGTTATATATTTTTGCCTTGTCGCGAAGTGAGAACTGAATTAATTGAATGAGAAATTCTATGAAAACTGCTTATTTTTTTGTTTGTTTTTTTGTTTGTTTAATTTCTTTATACATCATTTTAGATTTATTATAGTATTTGATTAGAACATGTGGCAATGATTAGATGATTTTTCAGATGATATACATAAATTTTGTGCATTATGAATTATGAAATGAATGAGATTAAAGCCAGAGTGTCGCTATGGTAAACAAATATAGTGAATTTTAAAGAGTGCATTTATTCTATTGTGGTTTATGAGCTATCGATGAAGTAGATTTAATAGATTTAATTCAATCCAATAAGTTTAAATGAAATGCAAAATGCCTATAATTTAATATTCCGTACAAGGAAGTCATATGGTGTATACATCAGATTTTTTTTTCCTGCTGTGCATCCTATCCAGCATAGTAATTAATTACCTTTATAGTATTCTTTACCTTTGTGAGAAATTTTGACTGAAATACCTTAGTAAATGATATGTTGGAAGTGAGGCAGAGAAATATCTTGTTGAAGAGGTACTTAACACTGCTTTAAACTGTGGCATCAACGAAATTTCCGGTTGGTACGTAAAGTAACTTTTTTAATTTGTAAGTAAATTCTCCTAGCTACTTACAAATGTCTACCACAGCAGAAAAGGTGGACACGATAAGCGTTTCTGAGATATGTAAAAACAATTTATTAAATTTCCTTTATTTTAGTGACATAAAATTTGGCGTCTGTTGCATGGTTTATTTGCAAAACAAATTTTGCAAATATTTCATAAACTTAGGAATAAATAACCTTATACATTTAACTAAATATTTTGAACTAAATAAAAGTTAAATTTGAGTATCATTTTGTACCACATCAAAGCCAATGAGATCCATTAAAAATGATTGCACTGACGCCACCAACACTTGGGAAAAGAGAAGTCAAATCATGCATAGTTAGCAACATTTAAATACTAATGCACCGTTCAAAAATTACTGCACTAATGCGACATATCAAAATATGCATAATTATGTAATGTCAAGACCTTTCGCTATCCACTGAAAATTGCCTTCCATTCTGAGTCGCAACATAAACTTTCAGAATCTTTGCTTTAAGGGATGCAGGATAAAATAGTCCTATAACAACTTAATTTCTCAGTCTGTGCTTCTCGAAACTTATCCTTGTGGTCATCTTACATTTCCAGAAAAGATAAAAAAATAAATTTCAAATGAACTGCAAACTCCTCTTTATGCTTCTCAAATGAACAACTTAGCACCTCTTTTACTAATTAAATCTCAGTCGAAGATAGTTGGTAATCACGTTAAAAGCAAGTCATAAAATTGTCCAACCGGTATTCTGATTAGCCTCGCTGACTGCCGTGCCGAAGGGCCCGGGTTCGAATCCCGGAGAAGGCACGGATGTTTACAAATGTATAGTGTCCTTGCGGCATTGGGCACTCTAAATATGCGGCGAGCCGAAAGTCCTCTCGAGAGGTTGGTGGTAGCGGAAGAGGGGTGGGAGACCCTCGGACCCGTCCCCTCGGAGTGTTCCCCATCAAAATTGGGGGCGTAACTGAGCTGTCACCTGTAAGGTGCTCAAGGCTGTTGCCAACGAGGGGCGTGATATTGCGCTCGTTGCCACGAAGAATTTCTTGGGCTTGGGCTGACTATACGTCAGAAAAGTGAGCATTAGTCAACAACAACAAATTATAACAGAGAAATTTCGCAAAGACAGGCTAACGTTAAAGCCTCCTTATAAACATAAATTCTCACTCGTATTTGAAATTCGTTTCATTTACACGTTCTGGTGATGTACATGACACTGTAGAAGTGCAGGAATAATTCAACTTAAGAAATAAAGAGTTAATTAAAATAAACCTTACATCTTCATTATATTTAAGAATATTGCGATTATTCAAGTGTATCTGTTTAATATGTGCTTATGGAAAAAGCAACATTGTTTCTAACAACGAAATCTTCAAAAAAGAAAATTGTTTTTCCACGAATATGTGTTACTTCTGATAAAGAGCTCATTGGTAACAAAATTAGAGTAAATTTCAATTCTAAAATTACAATCAAATCCTGCGGTACAAAAGATTTGCTCATTCCATTTAATAAAAAATTTTGTGATATAACAGAGAGAGATTTAACTTAATTTCTCGATTTAAGTTAAATTTATTCAAATTAATCGTTTAAAAACATTTAAAAAGTTGATTAATGTGCTGTAACAGGCAGAAACCAATTTTGAAGGGAAGAAAAATGTAGAAAAGGGCTGCTTTATAACGCCTTCTTTAAATATTATAATTCTTATGCATTGTCCCGCAGGATTTAATAACGCAATAAATCTTCAGAATAATGTAATTCCACCTGGCAACATCTTTCTTTAATAACTAAGCTGTTTTTTGTTTAAGCATTGTTTCCTGTCGAATTCTTTAATGTTGAATAAATGATGAGGTTTTAATTTCTTAATAAACAAGCTCAAGTTTTCACACATTTATTATAGAAATATGCATACGTCGGTCTTTTTATAGATTAATTTATTTTCTAGGCATCATCGAAATGAAATGGAAAATTTATTCTTATGTGAATAGACTGTTTTGATTTTTCCGATTATTCGATTTCTGCTCATGTATGTGTGGATATAAAAAGAAACATGCAGATAATGATGAGTACGAAAAAATTCCCAAGTGTGAGCCTGAACTGGAGCACCGTACAAAATATTTGCTCTTCAATATGCGTGGTAATAATTTATATGTTTAAGCAGATAAAAATTCAATTATGAATGCCTGTATCTAATATATTATTTAAAATTGCGAATTTCTATTTTTAAAAGTTTTCATTTCCTTGTTTATTTACTACTGATAAACGCAACAGTAATACCTTTTAACCCCATTTTCATTATAATAAGCTCTCTCAGTGATTACTTCCCTAAAACAACTACTTCCACAAATTAACAGTGTTCCTAAAAACATCGGTAATGAAAATAGTAAAGGTTTTGCTGTCTAAAAACGGTTGACAAGAAGACTACTAAAATATTTTATTTCCGTATTAAACTAAAGCATTTAATGTTTTAAACCAGGGGTATTCAAACTATGGGTCACGACCCTACTTGGAGTCACAAAAATTCATAGCAGAGGTCATCTCAAGGTGGATAAAAATATAAAAAAATTTGAGTTGATGATAGAAAAAGGTCGATGTTCTGATCAGGGTGGCGAGATCATATGAGCAATATCATGGGGTACACTGCCACGAAATCTGAATGTCATTGTATTAAACACATTAAGCAGTTACATTTCCAGTTCCTATTATCAGCCTATTTTATCCAAAAGTTTACTGATGACTCCTGAAGTATTCTTTTCCGCCATTCTCAGCGAGATAATGTTTTTTTATACAAGCTCTATTCGACTGTTATATATAACGACTCTTTGAATGATCTGTCATATTTCTATACTATTTATTTTAATGCTTCTTTATCATTTTCTTTCTTTATGACTTTTTCCTTTCTTTAATGTTGTCTTACTTTATTCTTTTTAGCCCAAAGGAGCGTTAGCTCAGATGGGCTATTAGTCTCGAAACGGCATTTTGCATTGAATCACTAAAAGCATTGCATCACTTTTCAAATTGTTGCCATCAAATATTATCGCCCTGTATTATATTTAAAGAAATTAAATAATGAAGAATATACATGAATGTACGTATGTATGTTTCTGGCATTGTGAAAAAACAACGGTACCTAGAGCCATCAAATTTTCAATAACGTAGTCCTCCACCCGAATGTGAGCATCTGGAAGCCCGGATTTTGAATTTATTTTATTGTCTATTTCGTATCTTGTAAAATTTAATGAATTTTTGATTAACAAACTCAACGATTTCAAAGCAAGCAATGGCAACACTGTATGGAAAAAACATGTTTATCTCCAACGCGCGGGACTGTCTATAGGAAATTCTAAAGATATGTTGTTTTTAAGTATTTTTAGCCCAAACGGACATTAGCCCAAATATTCTTGAAACACTTAAAAATACAGAGCCTATGAAAAAAATTCTCCTTTGGGCCCGATAAAATCTGAAAACTTTCAGATTTTTAAAATTTTTATACTTTTTGTTTAGTTATTCTAAATATTACATATTTTTTAGTCCAAAGGGCGTTAGCCAAGAAGGGCTTTTAATTTGGTTTTGGCATTTTGCATTGATGCACTATAAATATCGGTTCACTTTACAAATTGTTGCTACCAAATATTAGAGTCCTGTGTTATATTTAAAGAAATTAAATAATGAAGAATATGCTTAAATATATGCATGTTTCTCGCATTGTGATAAAACAACGGTACCTAGAGCCATCAAATTTTGAATAACGTACTCTCCACCGAATATGGGCATATGGAAGCTCTAATTTGGAATTTATTTTATTATCGACTTCATATTTTGTAACACTTTAACAGTTTTTGATTAAGAAACTCAGCGATTTCAAAGCGAGCAATAGCAAAACTGTACGGGGGAAAAAACATTTTTATCTCCAGCGCGTGAGACTGTGTATCGGAAATTCTAAAGATATGTTGATTTAAAATTATTTTCCGATAGTGCTGTTGAATATAACTTTATAATTCAACTGAGAAGAATATGATACTTAATAAAAACACACGAAAAGTTAAAAAAGTCCCTTTGGGTGTAATGTAAAATCTAAAAGCTTTCAGATTTTTTTTTTTTTTAGTCCAAAGGGGCTTTGTCCCTGAGGGACTATCGTTACCGTTCTGCGATTTTGCGTCAAATCACTCTTAATGTCCATTTCATTTTTCAAATTGTTGCCACCAAATATTATCGCTCTGTATTATGTTTGAAGAAATACCTCTCTCGCTATCACTCTGTATTATGTTATAAATATCATAATACTACCCTTAATAATATGTAATGTAATAAGTTGTAAATATTATGGCTCTGTATTATGTTTGAAGAATATATAGGTAAATTACAGACCTCTATTTGGACTGATGGAGTGGAGTAAAGCAAATTGAGAGCATGTGATTAATTACGTACTTTTTATTGCTCTTTGGATGACTTGAAGTAAGAGTTTTAAATTTTTTTGATTTTGGTTGATTTTTATATTACTAAACAGACTAAAAATTATGTAGTTATAATTTTCTGCAATGAGGAGATTTGATATTAATGGTAATTTTAAAAATTGAAAATGCAATTAGGATGGGTTTAAAGCCAAATTTTCCTTCAAGATACTAATTTAGGTATTTCCTTCTATTGAAAAATTGATTCATTTGGAATTTATATGGGGATTCGTAAGAGCAATTTATCTGTCCACGAGGATATATTTCAATTAATAGTTGCTTTATTTTTTATGATTTAGATTTTTATGCCTTTTTAATATGTTGCATATTTGTTTGCATTTATTTATTTACGCGTATTTAGCTCATTTCGCTCATTATTTGTTACACAATTTAGTTTCTTTTGAATATGTGACCACTTACTGTGTTTGTGAGTGCTTATGTCGTGTATTGAATTGTAAATCCTTTTAAATCTGAATCAACTGACATTGCAATTATAAGATAACCGTGTTATAGGAAGAAAGCTCTTTACTAAGCTTTTATAACATCTGGCCATTTATCCGCAATTTGGCGACATTCCGGGAGTTTCTAGAAAAACGGTTTCCGAAGCTTTAAGAAAGATATTTCTAGAAGTAACTGCTATTTGTACAACCCTGTAATGTAAATTGTTATAAATGGCAGTGCGTTAGTTGGATGAAGACTCTTGCTCTGTTTTATTATTTTATTTTACTTTACTTTTATGAGCTTTCTGTTCTGTGACTACTCTTTTACACTTACTGCAAGCGACTTTGATGACATGAGATAGTTCTTGGATGCTACAGAGAATTTTGTTTTCTCTCTGTTTTTTCTCCTTGGGCTATTCACATCTGTTTATCTTGACTATAATGTTATTCTAGTCAGCGAAGTGCCAAGTCTTTATGTTCATCAGGCATGGTCACTTAAGATTTCTATACATTCGTAACACCCAACTATGTATTATATGCTAAATATTCGTGATTTACAAACTAAAGAGGAAAAGAAATTAACTGACCCTTATAATGGGAAGCAGAAGCAATTGTGAGCACCGTCACTTTGCATTTAAGCGGAACTATTGGAAACAACATGCTTACATTTATGCATCTACTGTAATATGTCAGCGAGAGCATGAACAAAATTTTGTAGTTTTAATTATATTTCACTTACATTTTAATGACAACAGGTCCAATTCCTTTTCCGTTTGTTCAAAAATATTAGTATGATATTTGTGTTTTCGGTTAGAAGTTGTGTGACTTATGTTTATCAAGAGCAAGAGAGATTTTTATAGTAATTTTTAGAGGCACCATAGCCAAAGTATACTAGAAAAATATTCTTAACTAGTCTAAACACTAGTCTTGTTTATTGAGTAAAATGATTTTATGAAAGTTTTTAGAAATGTTATATATTTGTCTGAGGAGATGTAAATGATTCCCATTCGTGATCATCTTCAAATATAGGTTTGTGAATTTTGTTTCTTCTGATTAGATGGCTTTAGACCGACCCCAGACAGGAACTGTAATACTGTTAAAAAGTAGAAAATAAAGCGAAAAACTGGAGATTACCTTTAAACTGATCTTAAATTCATCTTTCTCTTGCTAAAATGATTATCAATCATTTTATTATTAAACATGTATTTCATGAAATCTTCCTTATGCCCTCAGATACCGATGAAATATGTATAAAAGAGAAAAAAGTCAACTTTTACAATTAAAAAGTGTTCGGAAAGCATTAGAAAAATTTAAAACCAGGAAGAATAAAACAAGACGTTAAAAAACGGCTTTTGAAAAGCTGGAATTATCTGTAAAGGAAAAATTACAGCATCGCGACTCCTTATGCGATTTTTCACTTTAAACGCTTCGAAAATAAACCCCTTCGAGAGGTTTAATTTTTTCATTTTTTGATAAAATTCTGTCCAAAATAAACTGACTCTATTTCCAGTCGCCAATGAATATTTTTCATTTATCTTCAAAAGTACTTTATCTTCAGTAAAGTGTAAATTAATATTTAAAAAGTCATTTTATCAGATTTCTCAGAAATATTTTGAAATATGTTTTATTTTATACCTGTGACGGAAACAAAATAGCTTCTGAGATACTTTCATTTGTCAATGGTAAAATTTCTAACCCTATTTCTTGAGTAAACTATCGTCTGCAATTAGAAAGAAATCTAACATTGCGATGAAATTTTACAATAATATATAGCTAGCAAGCCACTGCCTTTAGTTGCTCAAATGTAATATAGTTTTTCAATATTTCAGTATTTTCCTATTTATAAACATATTCGATATTTTCCTTTTTTATTTTACGTTAAAAAAGGAAATTGAATAAATAAAGGAGAACGTTTAAATTGAAATTCTTTTTGAGTTTTAATTTTGCGCATCAGTAGAAAATATTTAGTTCCATGAGCTGGCAGCAACAATCATAAATTTTACTTGAGAAGTGAGATATCTGCATAGTTTTTCACATATTCATTTTTATATATTCTACTGTTTTTAAGCGTTCTCACAGTAAACTTTTCTTTGAGGTATTAGTAATATGAAGGTTTTAGACTGTAGAGCCTTTCTTTAATTTTTCCTTTATATTTATTTTTATACAATAGCTTTGAGAATGGAATGCAAATGATTACTTTATGTTTTTCCTAGCTTTGACTTACCTGAGGGTACAGTGTTAAAACTGCTTTGATTTATCAAGCATAAGATATTTATACTAGCTGCATTTATATTCTTACGGCACTGGAGATAATATCTCAAAACTAAAAGAATACACAGTTTGATATCTTACAAACTAACAACCTTCATTTGAAATTTATCCCCTTTCTACACTAGGAGTTACACTGCTTTAGAAGGAAAAACCTTGCATGTTTCGTGTAAGTGATCAGACATTCATTTGGTATCGCGTTTGTAATTCCGCCATTCATCTTTATCAAAGCTTCTATCCTTTGACGGAATTTTTCCAATAAGCTTCGGTAGATATCTGCAAGTATGTGTTTTCTTAAATTCTTCTTCAGCAACCAAAGTAGTTCTTCGTTAATGAGGTGATTTGATCTGGCTCTCACCCGGCTGTTTAACTCCTTCCAGTGACATTCGATTAGATTAAGATCTGGTCTTTATAACGTCAGTCGAATTTATTAACGCTCGTACCCTCAAACCGTTCAGTCATAGCTTTCGCTTTAATGCATATTTGAAATGTCGGCACTATTAGCACATATTAGCGCAACCACCTTGGCGCAGTTTAATGATTTTGTACAAAAGAAAAAATGATTCTGTAAATTTTCGGATTTCAATTTATAATAGATATGGTTACCTAAAGAACTTCTATGCGCATGGTTGACAGACTTGGGCGACTTCTACTAAGGTGGTTGTCATAATACGTAAGTACCGAAATGTCATCTTGAAACTGATAAGGGCTAGCTTCATATTGTTGCTACAGATGGATAGCTGAGAACTGTTGAATAATACAGGTTTAGGGTTTGGAATTCAAGGCTCAAACAGCACAAACCAGTGAACTAAGGCCAAATCAAGAAACACTAACGAATACTCACTTAGCATTTATAAGAGCCATATAGGCCAATCACAGTGCTACAACATATAAGATATTTTTTCACTTCAAACTATGCTCGTATCGTTCTAGAATCTATAAGTAATCTACAAGTTATAGAGCATACAAATGACATATTTTTATGTAATTAGTAATGAATGTTTAATTTAATGAGCAATGGCTTATATGCTGCAGCTGGCCAGCAGAATTTATAGGGGCAAATCTCGACGAATAGAATAGTAATGGCGCAACTTACAGATGCCAGTCTAATTTCTATGACCAAAATTTTCTAACGAAGCTTGTAAGACTGACTGTAAAAATACACTCACGTTTGTGAAAATTGCAACACCATGAAGGACTTACGCGAGTGAGCTGAAATTTTCAGGAAATGCAAAGTAGCGCATGATACGCAAATGATTAGAATTGCAAATCCGTAGCGCATGCGTATGCTGAGCAGCGCCCTCTGAACGGCTGATGGATCCGAATAAATAGACGGCTGTAGCGAGGCGTGTATGGTTATCGGTGGTTATCTGCTAGTGGTAAACGTTAACTCAATCTGTACTTATGCCTCGTCGACGAAAGAGAGCGAGATTTGAACAACTTACAGAGTTTGAACGAGGGAGAATCATCGGCCTTCGTGAAGCTGGATTGTCGTATCGTGCAGTAGCCTCTCGTGTGCAGCGTAACAGCAGCACAGTGATGCGCGTTTGGAAGCAGTGGACGGACGAGTGTCGGACAACTCGGAAATCCGGGAGTGGACCCCGAAATGTGACGTCAGCTCGCGATGATAGACACCTGGTCCGCATGGCGCGGACGGACCGTACAGCTTCCTCTAGACAATTGGCAGCACTGTGGTCAATAGCTACAGGTGTTTCATTGTGTGCTTCATCAATTCGTAGACGTCTGCTGCAGTGTGGACTGCGCGCACGGACTCCTTTATACAGGATCCCCCTAACGCACGACCATCGCCGCCTGCGGCTACAATGGGCCAATCAGCATAGAGACTGGCGTGCTGATTGGCAGCATGTCGTGTTTTCTGACGAATCCCGCTTTAATTTGTGGTACCATGATGGCCGCATTCGTGTCAGACGCTATGCCGGTGAACGCCACCTTCCGGAGTGCATTATCGAACGCCACAGTGGACGAACACCCGGAGTTATGGTCTGGGGCGCCATAGCATATCATAGACGATCTCAATTGCTACGAATTGTGGGCAATCTGAACAGCAACCGGTATATCCGTGAAGTTCTACAGCCCGAAGCTGTTCCCTTCCTTCAAAGCTTGCCAGGCGCTGTATTTCAACAGGACAATGCCCGCCCTCATACTGCTCGGATTGTTAAATCCTTCTTTGCAGCGCAGCAGGTACAGCTTCTTCCTTGGCCTGCGTGTTCCCCGGATATGTCGCCAATTGAACATGTGTGGGATGTCATTGGTCGGCGTCTTGCTCGTGATCCTCGTCCTGTTGCGTCTGCAGACGAACTTTGGGTACGCGTACAAACGATATGGAATGCTCTTCCTCAGTCAGACATTCAAACTTTGTTTGACTCCATGCCACGTCGTGTAGCAGCACTTATTGCGGCGCGTGGTGGCCACACAAAATACTGATTCTGATCTCTTGTTCTTGTTTGTTTGCTTTGAACATTTAATCATTTATTTGTACCACTACCACTCAACTGTGTATTAAATTGCATTCAATTATGACGATTCCTTCTTGGTGTTGCAATTTTCACAAACGTGAGTGTATATATGGTTCCTATCTTTCAGCTCTTTTTGCTTCTCTGCTTAGGAGTGAGACTGTATAACTCACGTATCCTCTTTGCCATTACGTTATTCATTGTCGCATGTGTTATCTAAAACTTTTCAAAGATCTCACATATGAAATGATCAAATCGGTGGAATCAATAATCCTGCTCTTTTCAGCTTCACTGTTCTATCGCCATACGTGTATGCATTAATAACGCCTGGATGATTCTTACGTTTCTTTCAGGGGTTTCCGATCATTAATGACTATGCACAGTGGTCCATGAAAAAGTAGCTAAACCTTTGGTGATGTTATGACAAGATGGTCATCATTTTTCAAGCAAGACGTTCATAGAAGGAGTCAATAAGAAGGCCAAAAAATTCGAAACAGTCTTGATTACGTAACATCAAATCGCCAGCACACAAACTTTCATCAGACAGAAAGCAAGAAATGGTCTGCTCCAAACAGCAGGGAGTCGGTATTAGAAGTGACTCACCTGTATAATTTAGTCGAACAAACTTCATGAAAAATATTTCAGGTATAGTAATGTTCCTCACTTGACTATAAAATAGTTCAGTTACAATATGTAAAAGTAATATCTGTCATCTTCATTCTATCTATTGATCCCATTTTCGAGTTTAGGTACACTGCGGGAAAAAAAAGGACAGTTCTATATCTCCCGTTCTACTGGGCCGATTAGCGAAATTCAAATTGAGTTTTTCATGTCTCGAAAGCGCGACACAGGATATGCATTAGATTTATATATAGCTCTGTTCTAATAGATGTATTTTGACCCAAAATCAGACTTTTTCTGAAATGACATACCAAGTTTTTTCTGTACTTCGATTCTAAGACTGAAATCATACCTAAATATTAAATTTTGTAAAATTTGATGCGAAATTTACGGAGAAATTTAAAAATTTATCTTCGAACATTTTTTTCTGTTTGCGCCAAGAATAAATCTCTTAGCGAATTCATGATAACCTATTTTCCTTTTATTTTTTTCATTGTACACGAGCGGAAGAAAGGTCACGTTCATTACTTTCAAATAATTTTAACAAAATGCTTAAACCAAATTTGATGTTTATCGCTTTCAACAAATATGCCAAATTTCAAAACGCACCAGTATATAAATTCACGTATATCTTCTGAAATTTTGAATAAAAAACTCTAATTTTTGCAAGTATGCTTAAAAATACATCTACTTTAAGACGATGGTAAAAATTTTTAGATTTGGATGGATTTTTAGATGGATTTTATAGATTATAATTCAAAAGGGTTTTCGATAAATTTATAAAAATTATTTAAAAATACAAATTTTAGAAATAAATCATAAAAAATGTGAGAATTATATTTGGATTAAACCTAAATTTTGAATTCTGCAAGAAGGAATCAAGTAAATTTATTAAAAAAAGAGAGATTAATAAATATTTATTAAATTCAATTAACAATGAGGAGCTAACATTTTGAAAGCTACTATTTTAAAAACAATTCGGGCGAATTTTGTAAAACTTGGCAGTTGAACATAATTCGAGTCGTAGAATCGAAATATGGAAAACATGGCATGCCATACCAGAAAAAGGTCCGAATTTGTGTCAAAATACATATATTAGAACATTGCTATATATAAATCTAATACATATCCTAAGTCGCACTTTCGAGCCATGAGAAACACAAGTTAAATTTCGTCAATCGGTCCAGAACGGGAAATGTAGAAAATCTGTTCCTTTTTTTTCTTTTTTTAGGTTATTAAAGATTAAAAGTGTACCTCAAACTTATGCTACAACTTAAACGATCGCTTCCCTTTCACTACTACTCTTTACCTATTCATTTCTTAAATCTTAGCTATCAGTTGTTGAAATCCAAGTAATAAAACCCCATACAAACGAGAAGATAATGAAGTATTTTGAAACTGAAGCTATTGATCAAAGACTAGGTAATAATCGCTTTCGTTGGGATTTTTATATTAAACTTGTCCTACGAAATAAACTTTCAGCAAAGATTTTTTTATATATTATGAAATCTTATTTGACGTAATATCTATTTACTAGTTAAAAATTTATATTCCAGTTACACTCCGAAAGTCATTTTAAAAACTTCTTTCTAGTAAATCATAAGAGATTACATTTTTTCCTTTTTAAATCTAAGCTTATTTATTTGGAGACTTTTAGGCCATTTTGCTATGAAGATAATTCCTCCTTAAATGTAGTAGAGCGAGCATGTAGGTAGAATCCTTTATTGCTTAAACCTGAGCACATATAATAAAGTAAATTGATGTTTACTCCAGTTTTATGATTCTTTGCCCACCATAATCCCTCAGAATAACAGAGGAGTTTTTTCGGATTTTTCCCTCCCAGGAAGGAATTCCTTTTTGTCCCGGAAAAAAGAGCTCCTACTAGTCTTCGTAACCTAAGATCTTCCTTTTGTCTTCTAAATTATTATATAAGCTATGGTCATAAGTGTATGAAAGAGTGATATTTAAACAACATTGCTATATTTATGTAATATCTATTGATATCTTTCTTCAGAGACAAAAATAAATGCCCTAATGACAGTAATAATATACTGCTAAAGGAATTAGCAATAAGATTTTAATTCTTCTATTACAATACTGGTAAAACATTTATTAGCTTCTTCAATTTTTTTAAATGTTATCTGCTCTAGAAAATTTTAAATGTTTTATTTTTGAAATAATAAGAATGCAAACTATACAATATGAAATATTAAAAACTGAAGCCAACATATTTTTACTTCAATAGTCTACATTGAGCAAATAACACTGTTTTAAGAACATGCGTCCAAAATAAGTACAGATATGAGTTTTTACTGAAGCAAAAATTCTTCAAATGTTATCTGGCAAGCCGTTTGATTCCGAGCGTTAAAAAAAGCCATTTGATTCTGAACTTAATAAAGCAGAGGTCATATAACAGCCCAGTTAAATGACAATACGATAACATCCGTCCTTGGTCGAGCCATGTCTCGTTCCAGTGGGAAATGTTTTTAGACGCATGTACATATATCTAAATCGATATCTATCTATGTACAGCTGAAACTGAAATGGTGTCGATTTTAACGGTCTGTCAAAAGAGCTTTTGGTTTATAAGAAGATATTATCGGTAAAGATGGTTTAGATGAAATAGAAACGTTTCATATGATGTTAGATAAATATACATTTAGACTAACATAGGAAAATTATAGCATATCTTCCGTATATTTGGAAAGTGGGAAAATATATAACGTAATTCTGTAAAAATATTTAATTTTTTGCAATTGTATATACCATGAATTGACCGCCTGATAGCGAAGTGGCTAGCAGGTCGCGCAGCTGCACCACACGGCCAGGATTCGATCCCCGGTTTGGGCAAGGTTGACTCAATCTTTCATCCCTTAAGTTGGTAGATAAAATGAGTACCAAGTTCTCTTTGGGACTAAACACCGAGGAGTCCTGCGACAAGCTGTCCAGGGCCCAAAAGATCAAGAAAGGAGAAAAAGGGTACTTCAGGCTGTGGCCATTAGGGGCTGTTCCGCTACTGAGTTTAGTTTATATACCATGAATTAAATGCATTTTTATTGAAATTAGCCAAATTAAAATCTGAGTAATATTCGTAAGAACTTCATCTATTTTTTTTAATAGCTTAGTTTATTTAAACATAACAGATCAAATTTAAAAGTTAAATATTTTATATTTTGCCTAATGGCAATAGTCTCCAATGAAAAGACAAACAATGCGTTTACGTGAATCAGCGCAAAATCAGATATGCCTTTTGGGCTAATAACGTAAAATATTACCTAAATACATTTCAGAAAACATGTCACAACAATGGTGTTACAAAACTAACATCATCGAATCGTTAGTTTCAGTTCGTTCCCTGCACAATGTTAGCACACATCTAAGAGCACAGCGCTGTTATGCTTGCTATAAATATTTGCCTAACATCAAGATATACAGAAATACGTATGAAGAAACATCATCACATAAGAGCACTTAAAAGCAAATACGAGTGTACAGTCAGGCTATGATAATACACATAATACGTTTTTAAAACTATTCTACAAAAATGCATAAAACGAGATACATGGATCATACGGAGTATTATTTTATAAGGTATTTCTCCTGCCTTCTTAGCATGCCTTCGTGGTGTAATAGTCAGCACACTCGGCGCGTATTCGAGAGTTCAGAGGTTCGAGTCCCGGCGAGGACCTTGCACATTTTTCATGTCTCTTGCATTTAAAAAACCTAATGTCTCTACAGTGGCGTCCGAACTAAAAAAAGGTGGTGGATGATGATTCTCCACCACCAGCATTTGGCGATTGGGTCCCTAATCCCCAGTCGCCTTTTAAAAAGGGAAATATATAAGGTATTTCTCCCGCCTTCTTAGGATGCTATTGCGGTGTAATGTTCGCACACTCGGTGCGTATTCGAGAGGTCCCAGGTCTGAGTCCCGACGAGAGCATTGCACATTTTTCATGTCTCCTGCCTCGAAATAACCTAATGTCTACAAATTGACTCAAGAAAGGTTATGTGTAGTCGTTAAAAGAGTGAAATTTTGTTCTTACTTTCTAATTTTATTAAACGGCAGAAATAGATGTTGCGTCAGATATCAATAAAACGCTTCCCCCCTTCTTAAAAAGAAAAGTGAAATTTTTAAATTTTCGCGGGATGCGAGAATTGGTATTGGTTTGTGTTTCACCAAATACCGGTTCACAGAACTTAGCTTCTTTGCCGTCTATATTTTGATAACATGTTAGATACATTTACAAGCAAATGCATTCATTATTAAATTAATTTGATTTTGATATTTTTGTTTACACATCACCATATATACAAGTCTAATTATTTTTATTATAGAAAATTAATTTTAAGCATAATGGTATACTTCATGTTTCAGAAACACCATCAATAAGATTTTCACGTTTAAATTCATGGTTGGTCATCTCAATAAGAAAACTGAACATTGATATTAGAAACTCGGAAAAGACTAAAAAACGTGCATGGTAAAACTTAACACTCTATTGTGAATTTTAAGGACATGCTGCTTTTAAAAACTTTCTGATTGTTCAACGGTTGATTTTTAAATTCGAAATATTCTGTTACGAGAGGATATACTACAATCGCTACGATATTTTGGAAAGAAAGCATGAGAACGGAGCACCTATAGTTATGATATTTCATTGCATGAGAGAGTAGAATAAAAAATAAGTAGCCAATATGTGTGTTCAACAGCTGGTTAATGAATTAGATTGAGGAAACCATATTAAACCTTAAAATTAAAAAACACCCTTCTGGGTGACGTTTAAATCTGAAATTTTAAGAATTTTTGAAAATTTATAAGATTTTACTCTTAAATTTTACGTTTTCTCTCAATTCCTTTTTTTTACTTTGTCAAAAGAACTATTATTGAAAACCACGACAGCCTGACATTTTTTTTTTAATTTAAAATTTCTCTTAAAATAAAGGTTATGTTTTTCGAATGTGATTCGTTGCCTCTGGTCAAACTCTGAATATAATGGAATCTATCACCAGGCGACACAAGTTGAAAAACCTGCAATATCCTCGCTAAATTTGAGTTAAGTACTAGAATGTCGAAGAGCTGTGTAGCGACTATTCTCTGAGTTCTTGTAAGTAACAAGTCTAAAGAAGGATTAAATTTACCCTCCATTCCAACTCAAGATAAGTCAACAGATGGTCCTTTCTCAGGCTTACAATAAGCCTCCACTTGGGCTTTGACTCAAGATAGAATATCTAAAACTAATCTAATACTAACTAAAATAAACCAGCCGAAAGTGCACGAAATTAATTAACAGAGGTTGCCCTTCTTTAAGATCACCGACATTTACTAGCAGGCACGTAACGGTAGTACAGCAGTAAGCTTAGACTAGAAGCAACAACTTGGCCGAAAGGCAGAACACAATTTCCTACGCTCTTCTACTGAAGTGACCCAGAATTCAGCCTAAAAACTCGTTTCTATCTTATTTACATAAATCAGAAAACAGAAAATTCATTCTGGCAAGGGAACATAGGACAGAAATCAGAAGGAAAGGCTTGTTCTAAAATTAAAAAAAAAAATGATGTGTACACCACATGACTTCTTTGTACGGAATATTAAATTATACGCAACTTTCCTGCATTTCATTTAAACATATTGAATTAACAGTTAACGAATTTTGAATTAAATCTACTTCGTCGATGGCGCATAAACCACAATAGTATAAATACACTCTCTAAACGTTCACTGTATGTATTTACCATAGCCACACTTCGGCGCTAGGTTCACTTAACAGCGTTACATCTGATTCATTTTATCAGTCAGAGTGAGCAAAAATTATAGCATCTGAAGAATTACCACAAATTCTATTCAAATACTATAATAAATCTAAACGATGCATAAAAGAAATTAAACAAACCCCCCAAAAAACGTTTTTCATGGACGATTCAGCTCCGCTTACCTAATGCGCATGCGCTACTAATTAATTCAGTTCTCACTTCGTGGCAAGGCAAAAATACATAAAATTCAAAATATTTTCATTAAAAATTTAAATATATAGAAAAGCATAAACCACTAAGCATAGTTAAAAGAATTAAAAAAAACATATTTTACAATTAAAACTACAATTCGTACGCAAAATCCAACTAATAACTTAAATGATAATCAATTAGGCGTGAATTCCAGAATGAACCAAGCATAATTTAATTCGCAATAATAACAAAATACGTTACTTTGCTGTTGCGAAGCTTAGTTTCTCTAGATTGGCAACAAATCCACTATTCTCCTAAGCTTCAAATGTAAACAAATATGTGCGCTATCCTAACCCAAAATTAGGCTTAGCCGCACTTAAAAAACTTTTAAATTGTTTATAATTCCACAATTATTGCATGTAGGTTAACTAAGGGCATAAAATCTTAACCAAACTATAAGAACAACATAATTCAATCATTTTTAAAGCAAAAAATGCAAAATTTACAAACTTATAAGAATAAAGAAACTGAGCTCACTGAGCCAAGTAACAGAGTCGATATATATATATACATATACATATATTTATACACTTTAGGTGCGGCCGAATGCAATCAAAATGCGAGGTGCACATCTACATGTTATAGTAGCTCTATATAAAATTTTAACGTTCTGAAGCTACTCGTTTTTAAGTTATACGAGATATAATCATACATATTTACGCACGTACGTACGTACAGACGCTAAGAAAAAATCTCTTCAGAATCCATTTTAAATCAGTTTTATATTTATTTGAGGGGAAAAGAGTCCTTTATTCTGTCCTTACGTATGGATGTTACTGAAAAACATCGTTAAATTGCATTCGATAGCGATCAAAACAAATATTTTCGATGAAATATGGTACTCGAAATTTTTCGGGATTACAATACTTCCTTTTTACTTCGTACAAGGAAGTAATAACTATTAGAAGAATGAATTAAACCCTACAAACCTGTGTGTCAAACTTTTATTACAGTG
This sequence comes from Stegodyphus mimosarum, assembly GCA_000611955.2. Taxonomy (NCBI): domain Eukaryota; kingdom Metazoa; phylum Arthropoda; class Arachnida; order Araneae; family Eresidae; genus Stegodyphus; species Stegodyphus mimosarum. The sequence continues at coordinate 213,662 of KK117184.1, forward strand.
ATTCTACATTTTTCCACGGAAATCTGTTCAGAGTTCCAAGTAAAGTATCACTTCAAATTTATCATATACAGTCAAAGTATAGTCATCGTGCATAATCATATTTTTGAGAAAAATCCGTTCAGAGCTTGAAGTAAAATATCTCTTCCGTTTTACCAGTTTCAACTAAAATCACTTTTATCAGTTTTAACTATATTATGTCCGATGATATAAATGTTTTAAATACTAAAATTGAAAACTTTTGGATTACATTTTAATGTAGTTTTTCCTCAAAAAATTTCATCAAAAAGTACACTTCCGGTTGCCTATTAAAAACAACTGTGAGCTTCATATAAAGTTTAATTTCCGGCTGTCCAAAAATTTACCACCAAAAATCTAATCAACTCTTTATATGAATGCAAAAAGTTTAAATACGGAAAATAAGAATTTTAGGAAGATTGATGTAAGAGTTATCGCAGACTAAAAAATCGTCACACACATAACAGATATACAGACATGATTATAAAAGTATTAAAAATGTGTTATGGGGACCCTAATTCGTGCTTATTCATTAAAAACACAGTGCCGAATTTTTGGACCAAAGACATTATTTCTCTGACTTATCTACATAGGCTGCTGGGGGTAAAAAATATTGATTATTTTACTTCAAAACTTTGAATAAAACATTTTACAGACAAAAATAGAAACACTCATTAAAAAAATGGTGGACTATTTTAATTTCTATAACTGTGAATTACTAGTATCACCTCGTGGGAACGCTGACTACCGAACGCTGAATATTTTGGAGATAATTTAACATTTAATTTTAATCTGAGTTTACACTAGAAATGTTTATTTCTGATTTAAACCTGCTTTGATTTAAAAAATTACTGGAAAAGTGTAAAGTATTTGAGCTATTGCTGAACTATTATTTGACAAATTTTATTGAGGAAATAAACTTAAGCCTCAGAGGTTTTGATTATGTACTTCACGTTATAAATTGTATTTGCTTTAACTTATTAAATATAATTGTACTTTTAAAAACCGTATTCTTAAATTTGTTTTCCATCACAGACAAATTTCAAATTTTGCTGCAATTAATAGCTTTTAATTTTTTTCCTTCTCTTCTGCTCCTTATTACATACATATAAAACATGAACTGTGCTTTGTTCCGAATTTGAACATTAGATCTTCCAGTTTATAGCTGAAAGTACTTACTACTTACAACACGGGGAAAGTTACGAGAAATGCTACATTTATTTATTTATAAAACCCATGCATTGTCTGAAGTTTGTTGATCTCACAAAGAAGATAATGATCAAACCTAAACATGGAAAGCGAGTTTCCTTTTAACGCAGTCCTGCAAAATTTCAGTTAGTGAGAAAAGTTTTAAGATTTAGCGTGAATTTATAATTTTGCGGAATACTATATACAATACCTATTGTAATGAATAATGAAAGAACAGTTAAAAAAAAAGGATTTCAGATGACTCTTGTTTTTTTAATTTCTGCATCTTTCTTTGTCTTGACTGAAAAGCTATGAAGATCGGAGATCGAAACACAACAAAAAGATTCGGGAACATAACCTTTTCTTCGCTTTTCTCGTGTATTAATATGCACCCAAAGAAGTAACGTTAGTTAAGTTGCAAAACCCACGCCGTAACCAAAGCAGGTATGCACTGCTGGTGGCGAGAATGTGAGGGCCTATTATCAGGCTCTAAAGGCAAGAAAAGAAAAGTAATTGAATATTGCCAATTAGGATCGTGAAAGAGGTCTAAGAGCTGATCCGCAATTTCATCATCATTAAAAATGTCCTCAATTTTTCTGAAATCAGAGCACTCCCTTTTGAGAAAAGCAGTCAGGTTATATAAGTTGACAGAATCTGCTTTCCTTCTACAGATAGAATTTCCCACAAACCAATGTGCATTGGTGATTATACATACTCATTTGTTTTGAAAGACTTGAAGCCTTTCACGATGAGTTGAGCGAAATTAAGTTTTGGAGTCGATTGCTAAGTTTTAGTCTCCCTTACCATTTGTCTCCTTAGAACTACATTCATTTGGTTGAGAACGTCATTAATGTGTCCTTTAAAGCTTAATTGGAGATTTATGAGGAATCTTAAATACATTACAAGGTATTTCTCCCGCCTTCTTCGCATGCCTTCGTGGTGTAGTGGTCAGCACACTCGACGCTTAACCGAGAGGTCCATGGTCCGATTCCCGGCGAAGGCGTTGCTCATTTTTCATGACTCCTGCTTCCAAATAACATAATTCTCTACACTGGCGCCCGAACTCAAAAGGTGGTGGATGATGATTCTCCATCACCGGGATTTGGCGATTGGGTCCCCAAAACCCCAGTCGGCCTTTTAAAGGGGAAGTATATATATATTCCCGCTTTCTTCGTATGCCTTCGTAGTGTAGTAGTCAGCATGCTTGACCCGTAACCGAGACGTGCGTGGTTCGATTCCCGCCAAAGGCGTTGCTCATTTTTCATCACCCCTGCTTCCGAAATAACCTAATGTCTCTACAAGAGCGCCCGAACAAAAAAAAGGGGGATGGATGATGATTCTCCACCACCACGATTTGGTGATTGGGGCTCCTAATCCCCAGTCGCCCTTTAAAAGGGAGTGTATATAAAGTGTTTCTCCCGCCTTCTTGGTGTAGTATTTAGCACGCTCGGCGCGTATTCGAGAGGTCCGTGGTTCGAATACCGGCCAGGACATTGCTCATTTTTACAACTCCTGCTTCCAAATAACCTAATAAATCTACAAGTGGTGCCCGAACAAAACAAAGGTGGTGGATGATAATTCTCTTCGTTTCTTCTCTTTAAAAGGGGGAGTATGTAAGGTATTTCTCCCGCCTTCTTAGCATATCTTCATGGTGCAGTTTATCTGAGTTTATTTTGAATCTCCACTTGTTGCACTATTCTTCAGTTTCGTCAAGGCCTTCTTTTAATCTTTCTAAAGGCATGGTTAGGCATAACTAATCTTGCAAATAAGGCAGTAGCATCTGCATAAATTGATTCTTTTTAATTAGCGAATGGTAGGTCATTAGTGAAAATGTTAGCTAAGATTGGGCCAAGGAGTGATCAGTGCGGGGCTCCCGATTGTGAAGATTTCATTGTTAAGAGAAACGTTTCTCACACTCAGGTGATTTTCAATAGCAGGAACAACAGGGCCGAACGCCTTCTCCAAATGAAAAGCTTCTTTTATTGTTCTTCTTCGTGCAACTTTTATTCTCACTCTCTCTAATTCGCCCAGACAGAGTAAACAGTAATCTGCAATCGTATTAACATTCCAAATGGGATAGCATTTTTCTATTTCTTTAATGTCTTAGTAGAGGCGGTGTATTTTCTCCTTATTTACAGAAGCAAGATCCCTGAAGAAAGAATTGGCTAAGTATGAAGATAAAACATAATGTTTACACTCACTAAGAAAATGAATGACATGAATTTTTGTATTATACACTGGTGAAATAAATTAAGAGAATTTGCATATTTTGTCGAATTTAATGAAAGAAACTGAACTGAAGGAAAAACCACTGCCTCTAGACAAAAATGCAAATCTTGTACAGCAAATATGTAAGCGTACGCAGGTGTGTAAGCGGAGCCAGCAGAAAAACAAGCTTTATAAGCGCGTGGAGGTTAAGACGAATTGCGTTCGCTAGCACATCTCGGCCAATTTCTTGGTGTTATCCTGCAGCAATCGGTTAAATTCATATCGAAACAGCAAAAATGAATAACCACCAACGTGTAGATGATGAAATGAGGTGGCGAATTGTGGGGAGGCTACAGACAGGCCAGTCGCAAGTTCACATGCAGAGAGTTTAATTTAACGCCCAGCGTGTAACCTATGGAAACAGTTCCAGAATACTGGATATCGAGAGAAAGCCTGGGCAAGGGGCCGAGGCGTAACAAAGGGGCTAGTTTCTCAGCTCTCTCGGGACTTGTATGCAGCCACAGGAACCCGTGTAACAAGGGTGACTGTTTCCAAAAGACTGAAGGAGCAATGGGCGACCGTTCTGTTCACCGACGTGTCCCGTTTTAGCCTAAACACAGATTCTCGCCGTACTTTCATATGGAGAGAGCCTGGGATCCGCTACTTACTCTGCAATGTCCGCGAAATGAACAGTTATGCCGGTGGCGGTGTAATGGTCTGGGCAGGCATCATGCTGGATGGCGGCACATCTCTCCACGTCTTTGACAGAGGCTCTGTGACTGGTGTGAGGTATAGGAATGAGGTCTTGGAGCCCTATGTTCGCCTTTGCCGGGACACTGTCGGCCCCGAGATCATCTTACATGACGATAACGTGAGACCACATAAAGCTCTTCTGATTGACGAATTTCTCGAGAGTGAGGATATTCGCCGGATGGATTGGCCAGCCAGGTCTCCAGACCTCAACCCTATAGAGCGTGTCTGGGACACTCTGGGGAGGGCAATTGCAACTTGCAATGCCCCTCGGAAAGCCATTCAGGAACTGAAAACAGCTTTGCTGAATGAGTGGGACCAGTTGCCCCAGGCACTCATTAACTGTCTTATTTCCAGTATGACATCACGCTACGAGGCCTGTATGGCTGTAAGAGGGGGCCATACCCCTTATTAACACATTTCTTTTGTGTATTCTGCAACCGCGGTTTCAGACCTTCAGACTCCCATGAGTGTTACACACTAACATGTGTGTCTATTATAACTATTGAATGTTTATTTTGTTTGTATTATATCAACCTATGTTCACACCAAATTTTATTAAAATCTGTCCAGTAGGTCTGGAGATTATAGACCAAATATGAAAATTCATTTAATTTATTTCACCAGTGTATTTTCAGTTATAGCCACCACCTACAGTTTTTTTTTTTTCTATTAAAAAATTTAACAATGATATTCTTTGGGGAAATGCAAGGCCATTGTCTAATTACATTCATCATGAGTTAAAAAAAAAGATTATAAATTTCCGAAACAAAGTTTATTTCTGTAATTTCTATCCTAGCGAAAAGGCCATTTTCACCTTGACTTATGATAGGAAAGAAAACCTTTCATAAAACTATTTGAAAGAAACTACCAGTTTTCGCCAGTCACTTTGATAATCCTTACCGTTATCCTTATTCCAATATATGTACCTTCTATGGGAACCGATAGTAAAAAGATTTTTTATCAAGTCTCTGATTTTAATTGTCTGTGTGAGAGTTTGGAGGTATTTTTCTGAATACCAACAATTTTTACTTTCGATACTGATATTTTGCTCCAACTTACATCTGAAAACAATGTAAAGCTACCTACTTCATCTAGAATTATTTACACCGCCTATTTCATCGACCATTAAGTAAAACCGCCTAGTTTATCCGGAAGCACTCATATTATTTTTAAGATCTGTTTAAACCATTCATTCAGTATTATTGTATTTCATATGCGTGAGTATATGTGG
>KK117184.1:219120-242744 GCA_000611955.2 Stegodyphus mimosarum
TCTGAGCGGTATAACGGGTATCAAAAACTATTGCTCTGTTGTTAGACCTTGGATTCGAAATCCGGCGTCTAACAATAGAGCAATTTTTTAAATCGATAAGTTATCATTTTAATCTATAAGTTATTACTAATGTTTATATTTGTCTATCCTCTTTTATTAGTGTATTATTAGTCGCCATCTATGATGCACACTAAGTAAAGAAAGTGCTGGGCGAGGAATCAATTTCTCGGTTTCTGACGAATGCTTAACAAAGAAAGTGGCTACCATTGGATTAAAAAATTACGTGGTTGATATACAGAATGAGTGATTAGAACGCAAATAAATATGGTTATTCCCAAGTAAAAACTCTGTTAAAGTTCCTATTCTCATAGAGCATGCAAGGAATGATCATATTCTCAAGGTATGTTCGTATCATGAAAGTAGGTAGTACATTCATCTAGTTACTGGAAGATAGATTGTCGAAATCCTAGAAAGTGCATACATTTCTCTCTTCGAAAAGCTTAAACATTATATAACTACATTCGAATTAAAAATATAGTAGGCGATAATTCGTTACCCTTTGGATTAGTTTGGCTAGATTTCGTGCCCTGTCTCAGTCGCTCTTTAAGTAGAGCAAAGAGTAAGAAATGAATGCATTTATCCGCGTATGCTCTTGTGGTGTAAATGGTTTAGCTAGAAATGGAAAGATCCGTAATATAAACTCCGGTAAAGGTACAATTGATTTTTCGTGTTTTTAGCAGCAACGTGTTTGTAACAATTAATATAGATAATATATAGTAAATAATCAAGCTCGGGAATAAAGGGAAATGATACGGAACAGATTCTCAAGTGTACTGTTATTTTCTTTACAGTATTTCTCGCAAATGCTTCGAGAATTTAACACTGTTTCCAGAAACTCTTTGTGTCAGTTCAAAAAATTCTGTTTTGCATATTTATATATTTTGTGTATTTAAAGACTAGAACAGCAGTAGATGAAACTAGATGAGTACTGCAATAGTACAACATTGCTGTCATTTTATCATAACACTGCTAAAATAAGTTTATTTGTAAATAAATGCCATCTAAATTGCTTTATCACATTATTTGTTGTAATACTGGTATTTAATGGATGATAAAAGAAGTTTAAATTAACTTTCTTACTCTTCGCAGTTACAATTATAGTGTAATTATTCTTTACCAATAAATTTGCTAAATATTTCTTGTTAAGAATTTTGTTAGGATTCAGTTAAGACTCTTGTCAAGATTTTCTTACTTTCTTGCGAAAATATGTTAATAATTTATTCACTCGTTTTCCTGTAGATTATGTTCTTGCTTGCAAGCTTTTGCTTATAAGATTTCGTATCGTTTTTAACATTTAGACGTAGGAATTCACAGTAGCCAAGTGGATAAAACTGCTGAGCACTGGTAATTGGATCCGAGTTTAAATCCCAGCAACTGGACTAACTGCAGCGACGATTTCGGGTTTTCCACTAAGTGTAATTTTAATTCCAGACTTCGGAGGTCCTCCACAAAACCATCTCCATCTTCAGGTAGATATCCCTAGTATGCTTTGTCATAATGTAATAAATCCAAATCCATACATGTAGCTGTCATCTTATTTATAGAGTACGTAGATTCATTAGGTTTATCGTTGTGGTAAACCTGAAAAACGTGCATTGCCCTAGCCGGGATTCGGACTCCGAACCTCTCGATTACGTGTTGGACGTACTTTCAGTTACACCATACAGGCACTCGAAAAGGAGAAAGAAATTACCTCATGTAAGTCGCCTCATTTAAAAAGTGACTGGTTTTAAAAGTGACTGGAGGACCAAACGCAAGATCCTGGTGATGAAGACTTACCATCCACCACTTTTTTTCAAATCAAGCGCCACACTTTTAGAATCATTTTTGAATTTTTTCGATGTCAAGGAAAAATGAAGAAATCCGCAGTGCCCTCGCCGGAATTCGAACTCTCTCCAGACACCCTGATTACGTTTCAGATGCGCTTCCAGTTACATCACGACCGCACACGAAAAGGAGGGAAAAAATACTTTATACACATTCTCCCTTTCAAAGGGCATTGGGGTTGGATGGACGTATTCGTAAGATCCTGGTGGTGGCGAATTATCGTTCATCACCTTTTAGTTCAGGCGCCATTTTTAATGACCATTATATTTTTCGATGCAATGAAATCGAAGTAATCTGCAGTGCTTTCGCGGAATTTCAAACTCCGAATCTCCAGACTGCGCCTTGGATGTATTTCCAGTTACACCTCGAGAGTAGGTAGAAAATATCAGATAAAGTAGAAAAGATAAGATAAAATAAGGTAGAAAATATCAGATAGCGGTCAGCCTTTCATTTACCTGTTAGTTTATGAATATAAAAAACTTATTTTATTCATGTTTTGGTGTTTATGAACAGTTTCTACATTTTTTATCGTTTAATTTATAAAACAGGTTGAAAAATCATCTAAATTTAGATAAACATATATATATATATATATATCATCTAATATGGGAAATGAAATATATGAGAGAATTATTTAAGGATTGTAAGAACCATGATCCCCTACCTATTTTCATTTTTATGAATTTGCAAATTTTATAACATACATATACACAAGATCTATTTCGAAAGTAATGCGCCCTATTTTCTTCTTTTTTTTCTCTTTCGTGATTTAATTCGCCCATTTTTTGTTAAGAAGTTTATTGAACCGACTCGTATAATTACTCAAAATTCTTCGAAATACATCCCTCCTGCTTTAACACACTTGTTACAATGCGATTTCCATGCTTTATATGCGTCCTGGAAGTCCGTCACAGGGATATGCTTTAGTAACCACGTTGTAGCCGACTTAATGTTATCCAGGGTCCCCAATGTTAAGCTTTGAGGGATTTTTCAATCTTCGGGAGCAAAAAGAAGTCGAGCGGAGACAAATCAGGGCTGAATCAAAGCAAAAGTCTTCGACGGCGTTTTCTCAAGTTTGAAACAAAACTTTGAGTATCGCTTCTCGAGAGTATTTTCTATCTTGATTTCGACCGAGCATTCACACAAGGGTTGGCTGAAAGAGGCACTGTTAGTCTCCAAGAGCTCGGAGCCGACTGGCGCTGGTCGCATTGTGTTCCAAAGATTCCACCCACCCTTCCGAGTAAGCGGCAACGCTGTGCGAGGGATAGTCGCGGGAGACGAAAATGGGGCGCTTATTACTTTCGGGATAGACCTTGTATATATACATTCGATTTTTGGATAGGAGTGTAGGAATGATCTTCTAGCGATGGAGAAAGGAGCGCATATGAAATAGAGGTTGAGAACCCCTGCATTAGTTGATCAGCTACTCAAAATCCACTTTTGCTCTTGCAAGTGGATTGCATTTTGCTGAGCTATGGTAACGCATCATTTTTGCTCCGTTATTCTTCGTCAGGACCTTTATATTTTCATTCTATTAAAAATAAATTAAAAGCAGCTCAGTATTGCTTAGACAAAAAATTATAAGCGAATGTTTTCAAATGTCAGGAACATAGGATTTTGTATTTCTGAGAAAATAACCACAATAATTGTAAAACGTTAAAAAACTTTTTTTTAAATTTAAATCACAATTCTTGATCTATAGCATTTCCTTCTGAAAGATTCAAGTGGTTCCTCTACAGCAAGTAATGATCGACTGTTCTATATTCTATCCAATTTCCGAAAAACGACTTTGAAAAGAAAACGTCAATTGTTCGAGAGATAATGGAATTTTGAAAAATGGAAGTTGAGTTTGCTAAATGTTCTGAGCCTACGATACTTCAACAACGATTAAATTACGCAATGAACAATGAGTTTCATTTCATCTCGAGTGTGTTCGGGAAAGATAAATTTGATCTTCAGAACACATAAAGAAATTCGTTTAATTCGTGAAATATGAAAAATTATTTTGCGATAGTTCAGAACAAAGAAAACAGAAAATTCCATTTTATTTGAAAAATAAAGGTTTCTGCATTGGTACTTTATGACAAATATTAGTGTGCCCACTTCAAAATCCGGACATACAAAAATCACGATTATTTTCGAACAACCCGAAAACATCTTTTTTTTTAATAAATCGGTATTCATGAGGGTACTACATGACCTTGACCCCGTCGAAGCTCTGCATAATTATATTAGATGCTAAAATAAATATATTTTTGGGTCAATATTAGCATAGCTAGATTCTTTCAGAAACAAGAAGGTAACCAAAGTATGAGTTCTAAATAGTATTCATGTTATTGCATGCTACAGGTTTAAAAGCATATCCTATATATGCGTAATAGCTATGTCAGATGAACAAGAATAACTTTATTGAGAACTAGCTTTATTGAAGTAACGTACAGCTCTTACAGGCAACATAAATAGTTACAAATAGCTGAAGAAGAAAAGCAGAAATGAGCATAATTTCTGAACAGGCGGAGAATATTGCAAATCATGTAGAGACAGGCTATAGCAGTAATAACTGAGCTGGGCTAGGAACCGAATAAAAAAAATATGATATGTACACCACATGACTTCCTTATACGGAATATTAAATTACACGCATTTTTTCTTGGCACTCTGTCGCTAGGTCCACTTGACAGCGTTACATCTCATTCACTGAGTAACTCAGAATGCACAAAAAATCTGAAGAATTATCTAACCGTTGCACACGTCCTATTCAAATACTATGATAAATCTCAAACGAGGTATAAAAGAAATTAAACAAACAAGAAAACGTTTTTCACAGACGATTCAGTATTTCTCATTCAATTAATTCAGTTCTTATTACGCGACAAGGCAAAAATACATAAAAACGCAAAATATCTATATTAAAAAATACGAAGTAAATCTTAAACACTTATTTCCTCGAATAAATTCCAGAATGGATTAAGCATGTTTTAATTCGCAATAATAAAAGAAGGCGTTATCTTCGTTGTTGTGAAGCTTAGTTTCTCTAGATTGGCAACAAATCCACTATTCTCTTAAGTTTCAAATGTTAACGAATGTGGCTGTCATGGGAAAAAATTATTAGTCTTAGCTACGCTTAAACAACTTCTAAATTGTTGATAATTCTGCAAACCTTGCATGCGAATTTACTAAAGGCATAAAAACCTTAACCGGAAGATAAGAACACCATAATTCAATCATTTTTAAAAGCAAAAAATGCACAATTTACCAACATATAAGAATAGAAAACAGAACTCACTGAGTCGAGTAGCAGAGTGGATATATATATACTTTTGGTGTCGCCGATTGCAACCAAAATAGGCGGTGCACATCTACATGTTATAGCAGTCCTATATACAAAATTTCAATATTCTGAGGCTACTCGTTTTCAAGTTATGCAAGATATATACATACATACGTACGTACGTACGCAGAGACGGCACGAACAAATCCCTTCAGAATCCATTTTAAATCAGTTTTATAATTTTGGGGGAAAAAGAGTCCTTTATTCTGCCTTTACGTTCAGATACCACGCAAAGACATCGTCAAATTGCATTCCATAGCGGTCAAAATGGATATTTTTGCAGAAATATGATACCCAAATTTTTCGAGATTACAATACTTCCTTTTTACTTCGTACGAGGAAGTAAAAACAGTCACGAGTGAAGTAACAGAGCAGGATCCAATGCTATCTCGCATTTGCTCTAAAAGGAAGACAAGCATTTCTGGAAGCTTAAAAAAAACCCTAAAGGGCTATGAAAACGCGTTTTCAGAAAACTTCCAAAATGTTGCATATTTGTTGAAAATTCGCCAAATGTCGCTAACATGGCAGTTGAAATTGTCTCCAAGGCCCAAATCTTACCTTTTTTATGAATTATCCTTACAAATCCGAAGGTAGTTTACTCAGAATGGAAGATCTGCAAAATAATACATGAAACAAACACATCCAAACAAAGTAAGCGAGTGCAAATTCGAAATTGAATAAAATACACAATGAATAACATAAAAATCATCACACAAAAGACATTAAAAATTATATAAATAAAAATATTGCTCAATACTTTAAAATATATGAAACCTAATTTACGAACAAACATTTACAAAAGCTATATTAATATTATATTGTATACTTACAAAATATAACCTTAATGCAACATAAAATACATAATTGCAAAAATTTGCAAGAAATGTATGTAAGTAAACATTTAGAAACTTTCCAACAGTATTGTTGCGTGCGTACGGGTTCGTAATAGATTGAATGCACAAGTCCGATAATAAGTTGATAAAATTTATTGGTATCAAAAGAAAGGTACCGGAACTCTGGAATTTTCCTCAGAGATATTTGTAGAAATGTTCACAAGATCACGCAGTAATAATCAGTAGTTATCCTTCGAACTACTAAAAACGTTTAATAGAAAGTAATGCACAGCTCATTTAATGAGAAAACTTATCCAATTTTTCTCAGTTCACGCGGAATTACAATAACTGAGCAACTAACTAAGCAACTGAGCAGCGATCTCCAACTTTTGCTCTATGCCGAGATAAGCATGAAAAGTTCATGCTGTTTCTGAACTCTCAGAACGTCGTGTGCCACAGAAAGGCGCTTCAAGTAGAATGAGTGCAGCATAGTGCGTTCAGGAGGACAGGATAGAAAATGGCGAAGGAACGTGACCAGTTTGTCATGTGTACATGGTAATGACGTCGCATCCGCTGGTTGAAAGTTTGATGCTGTAAATAACATTTTATGCATTTGAGAGATTAAAAATATCATAAATAGTAATTTTATGTCGTACAAATTAAGTCCTAATGCATTAATATTAGAATTCAATATTCTAAGTTCAGTGCAAATGACAGAACTAGTCACAATAGTTTAGACGAAGTAGTCACATAATACTTCAAAGAGGTCACTCAGTGGTGAAACAAAAAAAAAAAGTGTAAGAACAATTTACGCTTCGAAATTATAGTTTTTAGCCCAAAGAACGTTAGCCCAGAAGAGCTATTTATTTCGTTTTGGCGTTTTGCGTTGGTTCACCATAAATCGATTCATTACAGCCCTGTATTATATTTAAAAATGTAAATAATGAGAATCTGCATAAATATATATATACCTTTCTCGCATTGTAATAAAACGACGGTACATAGAACCATCAAATTTTGAATAACGTAACTCTCCGCTGAATATAGGCATCTGGAAGGCCTAATTTGGAATCTGAAATTTGTTTTATTATCCATTTCATATTTTGTAAAACTTTAACGAATTTTTAATTAACAAACTCAAAGATGTCAAAGCGAGCAATGGCAACACTGTGGGAAAAAAATTATCTCCAGGGCGAGAGACTGTGTATCGAAACTTCTAAAGATATGCTCATTTTAAAATTATTTTGCGATATTGCTGTTGAACTGAATTTTATGGTTTAAATGCAAAGCGCATGACATTTAATAAATAAAGGTAACCCACAAAACGTTAAAAAACGCCCCCTTAGGTGTAATATAAAATCTGAAAGCTTCAGACTTTTTTAGTAATTTTTTTATTTATTATTTTTATTTACAGTTTTACAGCTTTTATAGAACGAATTTATAGTTTAAATACAGGTTCGTAGCATTTCGTAGAAGCAGCAAAATACGGAAACATGAAATCAAAAGCACAAAATATAAGTATATACAGCACAGAGTCCAGTAGTAAACTACAATCATGCAATTTACAAAATGAGTGATCACATGGGTCACTTGAGTGGTCATGCGGTAGCATTGCTGCTAGGAATGAAAGCAACTCAGCCAGTCCTACATAAATATAACTATGCAGGGATATAATAAAAAACTCTGCATATGAATAAAGCAGAATGACGATAATAGAAAAGTTCATATACACATATTTACAGCGCACACGGTTAAGCAATTATCTGTAGGGTGCAATTTACATGGCGAGAGAGTCATGTGAGGCGGTCACTCAACCAGGTCTGAACTCAGCAAGTTGCTGCTTAATTTTGAGTCGTAAATAGAAATTTTTAAATGCGAAATTGACACAGCGCATTGAAATTCAAGTGGCAAAATTCTGATTTGCACTTAACAGGAAAGTACCATACGGCCTGAAATATTTATCTTCTTAAAACTTCGTAATGAAATGTATTAAAGCAACTTAAGGACTCGCATCCTGTGCGTGCTGGAGAAGCAAAAGTCAATAATAGGTTGAGCTGAAACGCTCTCTCTCTGGCTTTTTATAGCTTTCAGTCGGCTGCGCGAGATCTTTGTAGTAATTTCTGATTCTCGAGATTTCTGGAAAGCAATAAGGGGGTGTAATTATGGTTACAGCTAACATAGTAGTCAATCACATTTATTCAGTTTCAATGTTAATTACTGAGATATCCATTTATTCAATGTTAAGCGCATGTTCTCCTGTTTTTTTTTTTACTTTTCCGACATATCTTTCTCTCACTTTTTGTCTCGCGTTGTGTAGCACGGGGAAATTCAAAAATTTTAATTAAAATTCTACTAAAATTAACTAGCTAAATACAAAATTCGTAGCAGTATTATTTAAATACTTAATGTGTTGTATTGTTCGATAATACGATAGTAAATTATGATAACTGACGCCTTGGAATGTAGCTGCTAACTGTGTACATTTCTAGTGACATTATTATTTCTTTCAACATTGTTTTACTACGAAACAAAACGTATTCGTGAAAAGTACTTCTAAGGAATAAATGCCGAACTTTTGTAGAGAAAAGCTTTTCGTTTCTAAGATTTTATCTAAATTAACTTTACTTTGCTAGCTAGACATTTTCTTGAACTTGTGAAGCGACTATTCGCGAAAGTATCAATGACAAGACATACGGGGGGAGGAAAAAAACCCTTTTATTCAGCTCAAGAAGGAATTTACAGATGGCACCGCTGGTGCTTACAAACATGGCCAATACTTTTGGCTGCAACTCAAGTAGATATATAAAATCAAATATGGTTAAATAATCAAATAAAGCTGCACAGAAATAATTAAAGAGAGTTGGCTCTTAACCCTACCACCGACGTACACAAACCGGCAATTAATGCGCACGACCGTAAAATAGCAAGCTTTAAAGCACAAAAAATGCATGGCCGAATGGCAGAACGTGCTTTATCTGAAGTAACTCAGACACCAATTTAAAGAGAATCTTTCTACCCTACTTTGCATATCACGCGAAACCGAAATATCATTCTGGCAGGAAATGGAAATGAGGGAAGATAAAAAAGATAAAGTAACTGAAAATTTGTTAGTTTAAAACCAAATAATTCTTTACACATTTATTAATTCATGATTGTATTAGCGTTGAAATTCATTTACTACTAATGAACTAAAAATTTATCGCAAAAAAGAAAGAAAGAAAATTCAAACCACAGGTACCAGCTTCGAACTCATTGAACAATTTTTACATTTTTTTTTTATATATGTAAAACTTCGCCCAAAAATTGCAGTTTTTCCAGCATTTATGAAATCTTTCATCACCCAAAGCTTTAGATAGATCCGTATTTCCTCCACTGTACATTCCTCCACCATTGAAATACATTTTTATACTAAAAAACAGCAAAATATTTTGGTCATCTATAGAAATAGCGTGCTACAGAAAGCCAGAAACAAGTGAAATTGTTTACACAAAGGGAAGTATCAAATTTACATTGTTCAAATGAAAGATTTGAAGCCGAACTTAGAAGGAAAGAGATTTAGAAGTGTTAAGGGTAGCAAAATATTGCTGATATTATGTCTCGTGCTACATTTGCTGTGGATTTTATGTACCGGAATGGCAATTTAAAACCCTTTGCAGAGTCTACATTGTCAGAAAGATTTGTAAGAACGATTAAATCAAATTATTCGCAAAATCATAATTTAACTTTTTTTGGCATTATGGACAAGAAATATTTTCGATGAATAGATTTTCTTTCAAACTAAAAGAAATATTTTAAATTGCCTTAAAAGCACTGATAATGCTTGTAGAGACATTAGGATTTTTGATGTTGAGAGACGTGAAAAATGCTCTCGCCTGGACTCGAATGTTGGACCTCTCGAATACACGCCGAGTGTGCTAACCATTACGCTACGAAGGCATGCTAAGAAGACGGAAAAAATACCTTATATACAGGGCCACTGGGTATTAAGGAACCCAATCGCCAAATCCTGGTGGTGGAGAATCATCATGCACCAATGTTTTTAGTTCGGACACCACTGTAGATTTAGTAGGTATTTTTTTAAAGCAGGAGAAGACACAAATGTGTAATGCCCTCACCGGGACTTGTACTTCGGACCTCTCGAATTCGCGCCAGTTGTGCTGACCATTATACCACGAAGGCATGCTAAGAAGGCGGGAGAAATATCTTGTATGTTTTTAAAAAGAGCGATTGCCAACGACAATAAAGACTACTCGTCTATGGTGTCATATATTACCAATCACGCTATCAGAGATTGCATCTTTTTTGCATTTTCTGAGAAGTGTGCACTAGACATTTTAAAATACAATCGATGTTTTTTTAACAACTGTATATTATGATGATCATTATCTTACAACCATCAATGCACAACTTTCCTAATTGATGATGCACATTAACTCTATTTTCTCTATAGCAATCGTTTCTTATAACATCCTTTCACTAGAATAAAAGCCTTAGCTTCTAATGGCGGGCGGAATCATTGTCATGAGTGTTTAACTGTGTTGTTGTGTATTGCTTAAGGTTCCTATATAATTACTGCTCCTGACTTTGGTCAATATCAGTTACTTCAAGATCGTGTGTTTCTTTTTAGTAACTCATCCTGCATGAAAAATCAAAATGATTAAAAAGTGAGCTGTAAAATAAACGCCAATTGAAGTTCAATACCCTATATTCATATTGATTATATCCTATTATTGTTTTTAATTTTAAAATGAAACGCTAATAATGTTCTTTTCTATTTAGCAATTTGAAGATAAGTGCTAATTTTTTAATCTTTTCTCAAATCCTAATTTATTTCTCAATTCTTTATTCTACAGTGCAGATTTCGAAAATCATTTTTTTAATATACTAGATGTTGCTTTCTCTGTGCGTAATATTTTAAGAACGCTTAATTCCTTCTTACTTCTGCGCGCTCTTTTATTGGAATTTTCAACATTGTAAGGCTATCATGGACTGTACAGTTTTTTCATCAAGCAATGGGCCTCTAAAAAAGAAGAATCGAAATATAAATTTGAGGAGCACACTTAATAAATTATTCTCTGTATATAATATATTTTATAAAATTCTCTTAAATTCGCAAAAATCATCGAGAAATTTGAGCCCGGATAAATCACTATCTTACTCATTGCTAATGCTTTTAGGTTAAAGGATTTTTACTTGATAACGTTCATTAATGTTTCATAAAACATTCCTAAATAACATTTTAATTTTTGTATTCTGATTATCTTGCATAATAGCAGTACATAAAATAGTGATCCCCAAAGTAGTTGCGGTACGATACCTTGCGGCACCGAGAAATATTCCAGTATTTTCGCAGAAATAATAATTAGTCCATATGTGTCTTAGATTCGGATCGTCGGTATGTTTGTGTTATAAAAGGAAGAGCATATTACAGATTTTATACAATTCACTGTTTTCAGAAACACCTTTCAGCTTAAACGCTGCTTTAGTTTGGTTTAGTTTATGGCAAAGCAATCGAGGGCTATCTGTCTGAGAGGAGGGATGCCTTCGGGGAGGACTTTTTAACGAAAACTGGCTCGTATACCAGCCCGTTCGCAGGATTCGAACCTCGTACCGAACTACCAGTTTTAGCGAGCTACTGTACAGCTCAACCGCTGATGGTCCTAAACGCTGGTTTGAAAATTAGTTTTAAGGAGATAATTTGACATGCTTACAGTAATTCAAGGCTTTCTCGAAGCCAAAGATCCATTTAAATTTATTTTTTCAAGAGGCACTTATTGAGCTATCTCGCAAAAATGCACTGAAGACAAAACTCGACAGCCGAAAATTAACTCACTTTTTCATTTAAAATAATCCATAAACATCTTCATGCTTGTTCAAAGGTAGGTTTTCGACGGCCGTTATAATAATAAGCAAGCATCCTAAGGAAACCAATGTGGAGCAAAAAATGTGATACTCTGTTCCATTCACTTCCAAAATTTCACAACATATGCATAATATTTAATAAAATTTATTCTAAATATATGCTCTTTTTCAGTTATTCTGCGATACTTCTGTTGAATTGAATTTTACTGTTTAAGTGCGAAGAACGGGATATTTAAAAAATAAAGGTAACGCAGCAAAACGTTAGAAAAACTCCCCTTTGGGCGTAATATAAAATCTGAAAGTTTTTTTACTTTTTTGCCTTAGTTTAATCATCTCGCCATATCAACTGCATGCTGTAACTGTAAGGTATATCTCTATTCTGACTTTGAGTATTATGAAAAAATTCTGATGTAACAAGATAGTTGCTAACCGAAAATGATTGGGATACATTTGACATAAATTATTTAAGCTAAGGTTATTAGAAAAGAAAAGAAGGTTTAAAAAAGGAAGAGAGAGAGAACTGCCATAAGCTGTTTTTACGTCGCATTCGTTTCCACTTATCCACTTCGATCATAGGAAGTTGAAAAATGAGACGATCCAAATGGCTCGTTCATTAAATGACTCCAATTTTCTCTTCTTTACTCAACTGTTGATTCCAGGAACTGGCGAATCATACTTCCTGCTTCTCCATATTTCCAAAATTCGAATGAGCATCCCGAGAGGATTTACTACCAAAGACATTTTAAAATAACAGTAGTTTATGATTCTCATATGAAAGACGATACAGACCCTTGAGCTTTTCCACTGGAGCACACTGAATTGGGCCAATATGTTTGTGTAATGAAATTTTTCCAAGCGTGCTTGTTAACATTCACCGCTTCGAATTTTCGTTGCGACAAAAACATCCGTACGTTTCTTCATATTTTTTAACTGCGCTTTAAAATAAACCAATATTTGAATCGAAACCATGAATTCAATGACATATGCTGTAAAAAGATGAAAAAATTGTATTCAAAATTTTTGTTTGTATGCAAGAATTCCGTTTCAATGTAACATATAAATATCGCAAGCTGTTTGTTTGAGGTGTGTCAAAACACTTGTTAACGGCCGTAGGAATCGAAACTAAATTTCAGGCACGGATAGTATACTAATTTTGTAGCAGAAAAAATGACAAAACTCACTAGGCAGTAGTGGGATTAACTGTGTCAATTCACAGAACTTTCAAGACTTGGGATTTAGATGAACAATTCCTCGAAAAATTTCGTAACAAAAAATTTATAACAATTTTTTGGAAGGGGCATATTTACAAGAAAAAGAACGGTTACACAAATAATTTGTCATGTAACTAAATGACTAAATAAATAACTTTGACATGCAAATAATTGACATGTAACTAAATAAAAATTATGCTAAATGTGTTTAGTTCGAAACTATTTATAAAGCAACCAAATTCTGGAAAGATTATCCAACACCGTTATTTAAAATTCGGATTGTATATTCTGTACGTTAAGATTTCCTTTGCTACGACGCACGTTTTAAGGTCGTTCAGTATCAAAATTATTTATTCTCGTACATAATAAGAGGCAATGGAGGACGACTTCACGTAATCCAGGAAATTAACCTGTATTTTAGTTTGTATTATTCCAGAAGTCTAACAAAGTTTATGGTAATTCAGAATTCATTCTTCTGATATGGATGCACTGTGTTTTTGTGAAAATTCAAGTGCAAAGTAGGGTAACAATTCTTTAATTCTACAAATAATCTAGAAGTTATAATGCAAAGTGGAAAATAATACAAAATCCGAAATTAGCATATTTATCAGATGCTGGCTGATAAAAATTAATATTTGTAAAATTTCAAAGGGGTGGGTAGGACAGTTCTATGTATCTCCCGTTTTACTGGGCCGATTGACGAAATTCAACTTGCTTTTTCATGTCTCGAAAGCGCGACTTAGAATATGTATTAGATTTCTACATAGCGCTGTTCTAATACAGGAGTTTTTTTGACACAAAATCGAACTTTTTCTGAAATGGCATGCCTATTTTTTTCCATATTTCGACTCTACGACTCAAATTAGGCAAAATACCAAGTTTTGTAACAATCGTACGAATAGTTTTTAAAAATTTAGCTCTCAAAATTTTAGCTCCTCGATGTTAATTGAGTTTGATATATATTTGCTATTATTTCTTTTTTATTAAAGTCTTTTGATTCTTTCTTTCACATTTTGAAATTAAGGCTCATTCCAAATAACATTGGTCCATTTTTTATAATTTATTTTTAAAATTTGTATTTTTAAATAATTTGAAATTATAATCTGTAAAATTTTTACCATCATCTTAAAGTAGATGTATTTCTAAGGATACCTGCAAAAAATTAGAGTTTTTTATTCAAAATTTCCGAAGATAGACGTGAATTTATATATTAGCGCGTTTTAAAATTTGGCATATTTGTTGAAAGCGATAAACATCAAATGTGGTTTAGGCACTTTGTTTATTTGAAAGTAGAACGATGTGACTTTTATTTCGCTGATGCACAATGTAAAAAGGTAGGAGCGATGTGACTTTTTTTTCGCTCCTGCACAATGGAAGGGAAAGGAAAGTAGGCTGCCATCCATACATTAAGAAGTTCCCCAAGTGAATTATTTTTGGCGCAAATTGAAAAAATTGCGCCAAGATAAACGTTTGAATTTCCCCGTAAATTTCGGACCAAATTTTGCAAAACATAATTTGAGTCGTAGAATCGAAATATGTAAACAAATTGGTATGTTATTTCAGAGAAAGTCCCATTTTGTGTCAAAATACCTATGTTAGAGCAATGCTATATATAAATCTAATATATAGCTTAAGTCGCACCTTCGAGACACGAAAAACACAATTTGAATCGGTCCAGTAGAACGGGAGATATAGAAGTATCCCTTTTTATTTCCCTGCGGTGTACATAATGTGCAGGCTTACTTATCCTTGTTCAGGGACATCAAGTACTCTTTCATGTGCCTGCGTGATGATACCTGATATTAAGCTAGATAATTTCTTGCACAAACACAGTGATGCAAGCAATTTTTTAATATCTTTACCAGTCAAGGGTGTAATGTCTCACGCAACTGATATTATTTAGCTTGTTATTTCTTCAAGGTGATCCAGTAAGGCACTAACTGTCTCAGAAGGATAGAATAAATTTCCTTTTTGCTACCAAATTTAACCCTACGTACCATCCGAGGTAGCATTATTATATTATTACACTATTATAGTCAATTTATTTTTTTAAAAAACCAATGTATATGGATCAATGGAAAAGTTTTTTGCAGAAGCTCATAGAGATTTGCTTAATAACTAGACCAGAGAACTGGGAAAATTCACCCTTTATTGAAATAAATAACAGCTCATACAGCATATACAAGCTATAAATATCTCAAGGGGGAATACAGAAATAAAGAGAGTTCTTTAAGGATCAACCAAACAGGAGCTGAATACCGTAGTGGGATTTTGAACTGAATAACTGAACTGATTGACTCACAGCTTCAAAGCAATAGACGTTAATTGTATGATTATTCAAGAGGGCTGGTAAACATTTATGAAAGCTTTGATAAAAAAAAAGTATTCTAGAGCTAGTGTTTTCCGTAAACCTGCAGAGTGTCGCCAGGATGTCGAGAAATTTCCAAATGCTGGAAAGGCCGTGTTGAGGTTTTCTGCTAACATTCTCAGTCTCAATTGAGTTATCTTTACAATGACAGTCGATTCAAAATGAATAGATTTACGCCGCAAAATAAACATTTATAACTGCATTAAATGCCGACAAATTCGATTAAAAATCGCAATAAAAATATTATAGTCTTAATTAAATTATTTTGATACGCAATTCGATAAATATTCTGCAATCAGCGGCCTGCTTAAATAGGGTGCTTTTGAGGGTTTTTTTTAAAAGGGGTGGGAGAGAGAAAGACTGGAATTTTCATTATTATTTTCTTTAAATTCGATACAATGATAATTAAAGGCAGTGTTCTCTCCGCTAAACTGTGGATTTTATTTTGAGATTTGAGACTTTAATTTTGAAATAATTATAAGAGTTCATATGTTCCTTTGATGTTTCCTCCGGATGTTCCTTTGGCGCTTTTATTCCATTCAAGAGCAAAAACTAGCTGATCTTTGATGTAAATAATTACAACCAAATTTTAATTCCATTATTTTCATAGCATTTTGTTTTTACAAACTTTCTGTTCAGAATGAGTGAAAGCCTTAGACTTCCATTCAAAGCCTACATTAAATACATGAAGGTAAGTAAGACGGTTGAATGCAATAAATCATAATTTTAACCTTTTCTGAAATATTTTAGTAAGTTTTTCATAATCCGTGCTTAAAAACTTCATCATTTCCTAAGCACAATAAATTAGATTAATTTTTTCTACCAAAGAATCTTACCTCTGATACATTTCTTCCATGTTACATATTTGATTAGAGTACTTATATTTATAGTGTTTGAATGATTCATTTTTTATTTAAATAATTTCTTTTGCAATATGCCTCATGGGAAACTGAGGAAATACTTATTATCGGTTTAGTAAATAAATAAAATTTCAACTCAGACATTCTTATTAAAAACCAACTTTACATCTTTTAGAAATGTAAATTTCAGATCTTTTCGCCGTTCTTTTCCCGAAGGCCGTCCCTTGCGATGCAGCTAACGCTTCCATTTGGTATGTAATTCGCCTTCATGAATAAAGAAATTTTACATTTGCACTCTAGTGATTTTATCCTGCCATCTTCCCCTACACAGTTTTCTTTCAAAGCGAACATCCAAGAATCTTTTACCTCTTGGGATGCGAGCTCTCTTTATCTGTCGGAAATAAAAGAGTAGTTTTTCTCGTAAAATTATTTATTAATTTTAAACTTGCTGGATATCCTTCCATTAAATTTGGGAAAATACAAAGCGCCAATAAAAAAATCTAAACGAGCGTAAAGCCATTGAAAGCTTCATTTAGTTTCATTTATTTTCCTCACCTCTAACGAAATATCCCCTCCCCCTCTTCTTATGAGAAAATTTTTCTCACTAAGGAATCTGTCGATGAGTAACACAATTTGGTTGCCACTTTTTAGAATCTTATTGTACTTTAAAATTACCTTAGAGAACTTGTAAATAATTCTTTGCGCTTAAAATTAGAAAAATTCAGTTTTAGATTGACGTTGAATGTCAAGATTAAATTACATCACAGGAGGGAGGGAGCCACTGCCTAGTTTTTATGTTCTATGTTTATGTTTTTATGTTTTATGTTCTCACTGAGTAACAGGTGAATGATCAAAAAAATAACTTGGCTGAAGGAAGATAAATTCGCAATGCTGGGCTGGTCTCTGTATATATATATATATATAATGAAGGAATAATACTTAAATCATCATTTTTTCCAACATACTGCGATACTTTAATTATTTATGACCTTAATTTGAAATTTCAAATTTTTTTTTTGTATGCTTATACACTAATGCACAAAACTTAAGCAATAAATTCTTTTTTCATCACACAACCATGAAATTATTGAAAAGGGCTTTTAGCGATCAACTCAATGAAAGGCAAGTTCAGTGGAAAGATGATGCACATGCAAATATCAACACCTTGACGTCAGAGGGTAAGTCAAAACACGCAAAACGCGAGGGGTAAACGAGGCAGCTTAAAGAAGAAAGAAAGGCTTCATTTCCGGGCAATCTTTCGTGAGTGAAAGTAAGACTGGATGTATAATGTGGTTACAAAAAAGCATCAGGATCCTTTTACATGTGGTAGAATGATTGGCAAGCTTGAGGAAAGACGTAGTTTGATATCTGTAGATCAAGAGTTTGGATTGATAAAAATGCTGTTTCACAAGCTTGGAAAGAACTCCATTCTGCACTTACAGCTGTAAGAAAGGTTGATGGTAGTCGGCCAAAGAAAACAACGGTGATTGATGAATGATATATCTCCCTGAAAGTGAAAAGATATTGAAATCAGACATCGCGAGACATAGTTTATCAGTTGTGTAATACAACTTGACGACAGGTGACCCGCTCCACTTGGGTAAGGAACCCTCACTTCCAAAAATTATTGTATAAAACAGTCATCGAAAACATGGTTACTTACTCCATTGCCATCTGGGCGTCACCAATGGCAGGACGCAAAGTTAAGCAGCTACTCTCGGTACAACGGTAATTTGCTTTCAGAATAACCAGAGCCTTCCAAACAACTTTCACAGATGCACTCAACGTTTTAGCCGGCCTACTTCCCCCTAAATATCTGCGCTCAGCAAGAGGCAGTGCTAGCGAAACACTCCATCTACGACAGAAAATTACCTACCATGGTTCCACATTCTCACCGACATCGTAGAGCACCGAGTTTGCCCTACGATGTACTGCATCCCACACCCATCCAGCAGACAAAAGAAAATGCATCAAAGTCATACTGACACAGCACAGCGGCTCAGAGCCGACCTTCAGCCATCTTCGTGGATGACTCAAAATCTGATGCAGGTATAGGAAATGCCCTAGTCCAGGGATTCCTAAACGGCGGTACGCAAGAGAAAAATAGGTGGTATGCAAAGAAACAAAGTATTTTAACTATTAAGTTCAAAAATTAAATACTCTAACATCCTGTTTACGTTTTTTCTCTAACACTTGTAAATTTATGCGATCTGAGCTTTGTTTAAGGTCTACAGTCACTCATAGACTTTGACAAAATAATCCGTTTTTATTTCCATAAATATTCTTTTAGCAATAGACGAAAAAAAGTTGTCATACGTGATGTTTTTTAAAGTAGTAATAGAAAAAGGTGTTGTATTTAATAATAAATAAAAATAAGTTCCTATAAAAAGATTATAGAGACATTAGGATTTTTTGGAAGCAGGAGAATGAAAAATTAGCAACCCCTTCGCCGGGAATCGAACCATTGACCTCTCGGTTACGCGTCGAGTGTGCTGACCACTAAACCACAAAGGCATGCGAAGAAGGCGGGAGAAATACCTTATAAGATAATAGTATCCCATTAATTCTTTCATAGTTGATCGATTTATTAGCACACCTACAGTCTGTATTGCCACCATTTCTGTGCTCATATTGTTCCATTTTCAATTAGAATCAGATTTACGCCTATTTGCCGTCTCTAACAACAGGTGTTTGTCTTCTTGTTGCTTTGTATTCCTTACTTTTCTACGCGAAGTGAGCATATAGTCGTTTATTTTTGAAGAATTCGTAATATATTGGGCATTTAAATATTTGTCAAAAAATAAAAAAGAGAAGATATCTTGAATCTAAACGTGTCAATTTAAAGGAAAAACCTGAAGAATATTTTAAGAGGAACTTATCGGAGTTACAAAAATAGTAAATAAGAAATGGAAGGTTTTGTTACTTCATGAAAAAAATGCTTTGGAAGCTAGTTACATAGTAAGCCTAAGAATTGCCAAAACTGGGCAGGCTCACACTATTAAAGAGCAGCAGCTAAAGATAACGTTTTAACACTATTCAACGGAAAAGAGGCTAATGAACTTAATAATATTCGATTATCAAATGATACAATAAGTCGACGAATTCATGAAATAGCAAATTCAATAAAAGAGACACTTATTCAAAACATAAAACACAGCATTTCGCCTTGCAGTTGGATGAAAGTATTGATATAACGAACTTTGTTCAATTATTAGTTTACATATGTTTCGAAGAAGATAAACGAATTCCGAAGAGTATTTATTTTGAATCTCTTCATGACAGAGACTGCAAATGAAATTTTCAACGTAACTGACAGTTCTATGTCTAAGAATGCTATTTCTTGGAATAAGTGCATTCCCGTATGCAGTGATGGAGTTGAGGCTTTAACAGGAAAACATTACGGTGTTATTTCTCAAATAAAGAAAGTCGCACCTGAAACTAAATTTACTCACGGCTCCATTCATCGGCCTTAGTAGCCAAAACAATGCCCGAAAGCCTAAATGTCGTTTTGAATCTAGCTGAGAAAATTGTTAATTTTATTAAAAGCCGAGCTCTAAATTCAAGAATATTTACGATTTTATGCCAAAACTTGAGCAGTGAACATGAAACACTTTTGTTACATTCCGAAGTAAGGTTGTTATCCAGAGGCAAAGTTTTAAATCGTCCTTTTGAACTTCAAAAATTCAACTTTGATCAGAAATACAAATTTTCCTCTGTACTTCAAAATTTGAATACCAAAATTGTTTACTTAGTGAATTATGGTTAGCGTGTTTAGCATATTTAGCTGATATTTTTGGAACAAGGACAAAGTGTTAATTTGTTTACCATTAGAGATAAAATAAATGCAATAGTAAAAAAATTGGAGCTAATAGTAAAAGCACTGGACAATAATATTTTAAGCTTTTTGTCACTTTTAGAAAGTTTTCTAACCGAAAATAATGGGAAAATAAAAGAATTAGCATCCGAGATAAAAAATCATTATTTTTCAATGATAAATAATTTCAACGTGTATTTTCCCCATGATTATGAAAAAGAAAATTAGATTTTAAATCCATTTTGTTCAAATGTACCTGAACATTTATCTCGTGAAGAAAAAGAACAATTGATAGAAATTTCCTGTGATCGATCTGTAACGGAAAATTTCAAAAATAACAAGCTCGTTAACTTTTGGCTGAGCCCAAAAAAAAAATGTTTAAGGGCATTTCAAATAAAGTTATTAAATTTTTATTGCCTTTATGTACAATCTATTTCTGTGAACAAGTTATTGTCTATATATTGTCTCTTTTAATTCCAAATTCTCAAATTTTTTTTTAATTCACTCATAATCTGTTTGCTACAAAAATTTAAGGTACTACACTTTTACACTGTTTTGCAATTTAGAATTGGACGTCTATATGGATTTTAAAAAGTCTATACTTTCTGTTTATTCTTCTTTATTACACTTCTACCACTGTTTTGTCATTAAATTAAATAAGGATCTTTTATCTCTATGCATTTATACTTTCTTCCAGTTTAAAACTGGTTTTTGCTTTTACACGTTGGATGTCATTTTTCTGTTATCATCTAAATGATGTTTTCAGAAAATATTGTTCATGATTAAGGTGTTTTCTGAAGCCATTTTGCAAAGTCGGAAAAGTTACTAATATCATACATTGAATTATAATCAATTATTTAAATTATTATACAAGCCATAACGTACAGAAACTTTGTACTGGGTTTCCTATACCAGAATGTGATTAACTGTATTAAATTCGGTCTTCCTCATAATTGCGAATAATAAATTTCCATCCCAAGTTTTTCAGCTTATTAGCTTAAGTCCTGTTGTAGTGTTACTGTCACTGTAATTGAATTTCCTTTTTTAATTAAGTAATTTTTATTTTATTTCTTCCTTCCTTTGTATGATTAAACTTTTGATGATGATTGATTATTGTATATATTTCTGATAATGGGAATTATGAAAAAATTTAAAGTATTTCGATATATATATATATATATATATATATATGTGTGTGTGTGTATGAAATAATTTGAATATTTGGGCGATTAAATGAGAAAAGAATAGTGATTGATTTAATATTTCTCTATTCTTGTTGATAAACATTTTTGATGCATCACTGATCAGTCGACGCCTTAGGCGGACCTGTCCTTAAAAAACCTTTCCTTTTTTTATGATACTGAGGAAAGAGAAGCTACAACAGCCATCTGACTAATTAGAGGAACAGAGACAGATTGCGACGTGTCCAAGATGAAATCCTGGCTCAGAATAATTTAGTTTCAGTTTAGATGTTTCCCATTAGCTGTTAAAAGTTTCAGTTTCCAAAAGGAAATTGTTCTTTGGTTGAAGCGTTATGCAAGTCTCTGCGTCATGAGCGTTAAGAATCTTATGATAGAGTTTAATTTTGAAGTGACCCAGTTTAGAGCGATTTGCTATAAGTAGTTACTAGTTTTTGAATAGAAGGAGAAAATAGTCATGTTGAAATAGTATTCTCATTACTGCAAATTAAAAATAGTATTTACGTGTTTTTATCTTACCCATATATATATATGTATTTTGAGGTGCACAGGTAAAATTAGTGATTAGTATTACATAAAATTCGAGCTGTAGATTTATTGAAATTTTGTTTGTAAAATTGATCATGTGATTAGAAGGAAAGAAGAGAAAAGAATAAAGCTTTAATCAACTAGGGAAAACGATCCATTAGGGTCTGACTGTATGAGGTCGTAACAAATAGTTGTGTGAAAATATAACAGAGGACATTGTCTGAAGATGTAACAGAACTTCATAAAATAAAATAGACAAATTTCTAGAACCTAAAATGAGCGATATAAAAGGTAGGCTTAAGAGGTTTAAAAAAAAAGAATTAATAATGAACTTAATGTTATGTAAATTTGTTTACTGAGTGGTAAGTCTTACGAAGTGGGCAAATAAAATAGTGAGACTTTTTATGCCTATTTATTTAATTAAAATTACAATCTTCATTGTTTTCTTCAAAGTAAGAATTTTGGGAAGCTACATGGCATTGGATAATATTTTCTTATTCTTCACAGAAGTGCTGGCACTTGTTCGCTGGAGGCTTCAGCTTTAGTCGGTCACGACTGCGTTGATGTTTTAGAGCTCCAAAATAACGTCTTTTGAGACCCGTTTTCAATCTTGGGAATAGAAAAAGTCACACTTACCAAAAACTCATAATTTAAAATGCAGTGTGACAAGGCGCATCACCCAGTCAGTCTTGATTCTTGGCCTCTCACCGCATGACCATTTTTCGAAGTCGTTCAAGAAAGAAATTCTAGGTAAAAGTGTTCATTCATTGTTTGGCCTGGAGCACAAACTCTTTGTGAACTATTCTGTTTTTGACTCTGACACTTCGTTTCTGAATCGTACTGGAACACTCAAGACGCGTTTTAGAAAACGAGGATAATTTTCTATCCTCTCCAAAAAATCAAACTTTTTCTTTGACTACATAATATAGAAACAAAGCCCTTCTTTCTGCGTTAAAAAGGAATTCTTAAGAAATGAAACTTTTCCTTAAATTGCCCATTCATATTATTTGTCCCTCAGTAATACGAAGTTCACCATCAAAAGGGAAATTCCACTTGTCCCTGCTGCTGTTCTTTTGTTTCTGCGAAAGAATTTTCGGAGGAATTTTTAGAGAAATTTTCTTCATCCCCAATTCTTTCGTTAACATCTGAAGAATAATGGTGTGATTCAAACTCAACAATTCTCCGATAATGCTCACTGTCGAGCGATAATCAAAACGCATGAGATCTCGGATGCTGGCAATATTGACGTTCATTTTTTCATTACCAGGCCTTCCTCCACGAGGCTCATCTTCGGTCAGTTCCTTCTGAAAATATCTTAAGCACGGGAAAATTTGGACCCTTGACAAAACATTATCTCTGTAGATCTAAAACTTTACAAAAGTTTCTCTTTCTCACTGTGCTCAAGTTTGAAGCTAAAGTAAATAACACAATATCGTTTGAAACTGATATCCATTCATTTTCAAAACGCGCTTAAAAGGGAGAAAATAGTTTACGAAAAAGTTATCGTACGGATAACTACGTAACTCTGCGCAGTTCGAATTTGTAGGGGCTGTGCAGCGTATGTTCCTTCATCCTTCCCTTCAAACGAGAGCTCCACAGTGTTCTCAAATCGAATGCTAAGCTTCCAGTCTCATTACTTCATTTACACACCTCGTATCATATTTATGTTTGTAGCATTCATTATTTTAATTAACCAAATTATTTTTAATTTGAACTTTCCTATCGATATCT
>KK117185.1:511-11755 GCA_000611955.2 Stegodyphus mimosarum
TGGAAATTCAATGTGGAAAAGGCGGCCTGGTGGGGCGGTTTCTGGGAAAGGCTTGTTAGATCTATCAAGTCATGTTTGAAGAAAATACTCATGAAGGCTTCACTTAAATTTGAAGAGCTGGAAACAGTTTTAATTGAAATTGAGGCAATATTAAATTCACGCCCGCTAACTTATGTTTATAGTGAAATCGGCGAACCAGAACCGCTGACACCAGCTCATTTTCTAGTTGGGCGAAGATTGACATCTTTACCATCTGGCAAAATTCTTGAACCTGATTCAACTAAAGAAAAATTAACAAGGCGATATAAATACCGGCTAAGGTTATTAGAAGGTTTTTGGAAAAGATGGAAAAGGGAATACTTACTTGAAATTAGAAACGTAAAACAAATTCAAACAGGTAATGCCGTAACAGATCTTTTGAAGGGATCTGTAGTTCTAGTACATGAAGAAAAATTACCAAGATTATTATGGAAGATGGGAGTTGTACAGGAGTGTCATCCAGGACGAGATGGAAAAATAAGGGCTTGCACTATCCGTTTAGCTAATGGAACTCATCTTCGTCGTCCTGTGCAGTTATTGTACCCCTTAGAAATGACTTAAACTCTTTGAACTGAACACAGTGAACTTAAATTACGAACACTGCGTATATGAACATTTAAACTTGTAGAACATTAAAACATTTAGTGTTTAAGATAACTTCAGAATCCAATCCTTTGATGAACCAAGAGTTCATCGAGGGGGAGGATGTTACAGTTTATGTAGCTGGCCACGAGCTGGCGCAGCTTTCCATTTTTATGCTCTTTATATTTTCTTTACGCATTGCGGATTTTTTGATAAAAGTGTAGTGGCAACAAAGAAAAATAATGAACGTTCTAATGTAAACATTATTAGTTGTATATAGCTGTGAAGAAAAAAGTTTGTGTGAAAAAAAAAATGGCAAAGAATTCCAAGCGTCTTGTAAAATCATCAAGAAAGATAAGCAAAGATTATTTATTAAATGTTAAATGTTAAAAATAAGAATAAGAAAAGGACCTTAAAAAGGTTCAACACCAGTCATAGACAGATCATAAACACGCAAAAGAAAGTCAGCATTTTTGCAGAACAGTCAGGCACACAGCAAATGTATTTTCAATAATTGAAACATTTGGAGAGGAAACAGTTTTTTTCAATTAAAAATCGTGAGCTACATTGCTTCTTATTCCATCTCACGAATTCGTTTTCGAAACAGGACAACCGGAAAAAACTGATGTTCCGATAGCATATGTTGGTACAGTAAATGCTTTTATTTAAAACCGGTACGTTTGACAATCCTACTCGTACATGCATATTTTCGATGTTACAAATTCACATTCATATATTCCTTGTTTCAAGAAGGTCTCTACGTTGTTACTGCTTCAGCAGCCTTTAATAGTTTCAGTACGCTTTTGATGACAAGATTGAATTATAGACGTGATGTTTTCTGGAAAGAATTCAGATTGAATACGATTTAAGGATACATTTACATTATGCTGCCGTGTGGAATATTATTATACATTATTCAATATGTATGATATCTCAAAATTAATTCATCATAAAGTATTCACCTCATCATACATTTAGATTTAAAACGTCATTTGGGTCTGAAAAAGTTTTTAAAATATTATCCTCACATTAAGTGATTTTCCGTTGTTTCTATATACAGATAGGTGGGACTACGACAGTTCGATAATGATATTCGAATGATAACATTGAACTCATTAAGCGGTCACTACAGCAGCAGAAATAAATATTTTGAAATAGAACGCAAATAGCAGAAATTATTTACCATGTGTATATTTTGCGCGCACAATCGTATCATTAACCGCAACTACATTTAAGCGGAGACTACAACAGCACTAATAGATATTTTGTGATAGCATCCAATCAGTGGAAGTTATTTATGTTTCCTTTCACACAATAATAAGACACCTAATGTTTTTCAGAATTTCAAAGCGTAATGGAATAAGAACACACATTTTCAGAAGACAGGTTTGATGCGATACAAGAAATAAATAATTTCGAATAAAAATGAATAAAGTAATTTTTACAGGTTTTCAAAACAGACGACTACAATAATTACCAATCAAATTAAGTGATTTTAAACGAATTTAATAGCAGCTTAAATTTTGGCGACGTTCAAATTAATGTTTTGATGAATATATAGAGAAAAAGGAATTAGGATTGGAAAGATTATTTTGATTATGGTGGAGGAAGGAATACCTTTCTAAGAGGAGGTTGCCTTTGTTGAGAACCTTCTAGGTGAAACTGACTCATATTTACTCTGAACATGGACAAAAGCACAAAAATGCCTATTCATCGGAATTTGAAATCGGTCTAACTACTAGTGTTCAGCGGACTTATACACTAGGCTAGTAGTTGGCCGTCAGATGTAAAGAAAGACAAAGGTATAACTCAAAATTTCACACCTACTGTGCTTTTTATGAATCGAAGCTTTATGGTACTCCTACATCGAATTCATCACTAGGCGTTTCTTTGCCAACTGAATTTTCCCCATCCCATGTCTATGTCACATTCTGATTGCTTACACTATCTTTACCATCTTTATATTTTTATCTCATTGTCTACACTATCTTCTGTGGTTGTATCGAAATTATGCTAAATGATAGTGGGAAAATTGCCCCTAAATATTTAACGTTTAAGATTTTAAGCTTTCAAAGGTCGGTTTAATTTAATTTTGTTGAAGCTCCCGATCTCAAGAATTAACTTTTTTTTTCTAAGAATATAATAGGTTTCTGTGAATTTCTTATTTTTAATGCAAACTTTCTCAGTATTTAATTGTTTTCCATTAATATATATTGAAACAAATTTTATTAAAACAACTATGCAATTTCCTCGAGTAAACTAAAGAATCTTAAGTCTTTCCTTTTACTCATTAAAAGCTAGAAATGATAGGTCATGGAATAGAAAGACTTTTCGAAATTCGAGAGAGATTTAATGCCAAATACTTAGTCTAATGGTGAAAGCAAATGGAGTAGAAGGAAATTAAAAATGCTAGTTAAGAGGAAAAAAATGCTAGTTAAGAGGAAAAAAAGACTAAAAAATTTATACAGAATATGTTTAGTTGCAATGAGGAACCCAAAATGCTATGTTAGTCATTTTGTTACAATATTCGCATTGTGGACTGCAATCGGAAGCGGAAAATCTCGAAATAGCACAACTTCGGCGAATACAGATGTCTTTTGGTGAAACTATCCCGCATTTTATGGTCTGCAACAAGTTACAGTATTTCCATCTTAATATTTGTATCCTTTAGGATATTTCTACATAACCAGATGCAAATATAGTTCTAAATTGGTACCACATGCTAAATCTAAAGCACAATGAGGTCATAAAAAAACTTCCCCGTTTTATGAATCTTTGGCGGCCTATCCGCTCGACCAATCGAAATTAAATTTCAGGTATTGTTATTTGAAGGTATATGCTCGAGATTGGGAAGATTTAAAACAACAAAGCTCCCACAGTTACAGTTACAAAGAAAACATTCCTAAATTTTCGAATGGCAACACTCGCTTGCAACTCTGAAATGACAAAAATGGTAATGACAAAATTTGCCGGCGTTTGCAAAGACGACGTCATCATCATTCCTCATCAGATATGATAAAGTTAGCAGCTGGCCTCTTGCAGATAAGATGCACGGATGAGGCGCATTTATTCTTAATTGGGAGCACAAACTCCAAAAACTGCGTTCACTGGGCTGACGAAAATTCTCACTATGTGGCATTGCCTTTATGCGAAGCTAAAGTGACTGTGTGGTGCCGGCATCGCAAAAAGCATATTCGTTCTCGGTCCGTACGTTTCGAAGAGGTCACTTCCACAGGTATGAAAACGTGCTCCATCACAAGAGCTTAGTATACTACAATTTTGCAGAATTAGGTAGTTCCAGAATTACAGCAACGAAATGTCATCAATAAAAATGTATGGATGCAGAATGGCGCTCCTCCTCACGTCGCCACATATGTTAGACAAATGCTGCAACAGCACTTTGGGAATAGAATCATTTGCGGTTGGCCACTGCGCTCCCCCGATCTCATTCCGATGGGTTTCTAGTTCTGAGGTTATCTGAAATCTAAGGTGTACAGATCAAATCCATGAGATTTATCAGAAATGAAAGATGTCATGAAACGTAAAGTTATCAGATTCCTCTTATGATGTTAACGTTCGTCATTGTTGTCAATAAGCTCTCGCATACTGTGTGATATCGTCTGAGAAGGCGGGCGCATTGAAAACATATAATTCCAATAAAAGATTCCCCCTCCTCTCCTCTCCTGTGCTGTCACTGGTCTTTTAGAATGCTCCTCTTCGCAAATGTTTTATGCTCGTAATTTTCGTCATATGTGTATCGTTCCAACGCGAATTATCGTTTTTCAATGCGCTGATCAAATCGCGCAGGGAAAAAGTGGCTATTCGAAAAGTTTGAAAATGTTTCACTGTAACAGTAATTATGAGAGCTCTATTGTCTTAAATCATCAAAATCGCAACAGCATACCTGAAAACAATAATATCTGAAATTTTATTCATTCATCATTTCGAACTTGTAACTAGCCCTGTTGACAGAAAGTACATTACTTACCTGCATTTCAACATCATCTTTGAAACAGTCACATTTTGGAATATGTTTTTGTCCTGTCACTGCTTGAATGTCTTTAGAAGCCATTTTGCATAAGCGAATCCATTAACTTTTGCGTTGAATCTTGGTAACAGTGTGAAAATGGCGACCTTCTAGCAGCATCTTCACATTCTGAAAAAGATTAGGTTAAGTTACTGGAATATGGCAAAGCACATGAAGACAATCCCATTAAGGAGAGGGAAGCGTTCGCATAGGAAGTTTTAAAGGAATTTGATTGGTATTCATATTTTGTCTGAGGAAAACTACAAAAACTAACCATACAGCCAACCTTTTGCCTGGTATCGAAGCTAAGTCGAATTCCCAGTATTCAGCGGTCTTCATCACTTTACTATTCCTCTGCAAGGCAACCCTGGGGCATTGGTGGCAACCTCCAAGGAAAAAAAAGGAAAGAAAGCAAACGCTAAATCTGGCGAGTAGAACACAAGCAATAACATGTTGTCGTTGGGAAGAAACTCACAAACGATGTATGCTTGGCGATAAGGTAAATTGTCGACATAGAGAATCCAATGCAAGATCAAGACCTTAACAATGACTTATATGACACTATAACAATGTTCGTATACTATTGATCATCCTTCGAGGTTGCAAACGCAGAAGTTTCAAATTCATTGCATACCTTCAGAGCTGATGTTCGTTGAATGTCTTAATAGACACTCTTCGATTTCAAGGGACGTTCTTCTGCCTCCGACTCAGAAGGTCAGGGGAGTGGGGCTTGCAACCACTTCATGAAGATGAAAACATATTATTCAAAATTAATAAGTAAATAAGATATGTACTATAATTACAGCATGTGTACAATATTTAAAGCTTGCAGATGCATTTCCGAAACTACACACTTGAGAAAAACAGTAAAAGTTCAATAAAAACAGAAGATATTTACATGATATATACAAATGACGACTTAAAATATCACGAAGATATGTTTCATTTGATAGAATATAGGCAGAGTTCTCTTGAGGTCATTAATTAAGAATGATAATGATGTCTGCTGGAAATAATTTAATTTATGCAAATTTATGCAAAGGCATACTGGTCACTTATTGGTCGGCCTGAGCATGCTGGGTGGTACGTAGGAAGTGAGCAGCGAATGGGCGGAAGAACGTGTTCTTATCAAGGATTTCGTAAGTGATAATGTCTGCGGAGTTCAGCGGGTTGTTAGTTGCAGCTCTGTCACGAAGATAGAATGACCCATCTTACTTGCTTACAGGTGACATTAATCATTAAAGTCGACATATTTACCAGTTTCGTCAACTGTAGTAAACTTTCTTAAACTTAGAGGATTTTCTGTTTATCGCTGATATTTTATTTGGGCATCTTCTATCATGCCTGAACGCTAAATTAGTCTTTAATGCTCAAATAAGGGTTTAATGCTCAAGGGATAATAATGAAGCATCCTACTGGCTGCTTTATAAATGTTTTTTGTGTCATGTATAATACTCCATTTTAGCAAACTCCACTTTAGAGAAATATTGACTTCTGAATTTTTTCATCAGCTCCTATTCCTCAGGAATGCAGATCAGTCCCGGATCTAGGAAGCCAAGCCGGGGTCTGTGCCCCTGTCGGCAAATTCAAGCGTGGCGCTGAATCGTGTTTAGAATGTTGCTTAATTTTGATACAATATTAGTAGTTTTAAAGTCAGGTTTAAAAACATCTTTTAAGAATATTTAGAATTAATTACTAAGAAACCTTTTAATGGAACAAACAG
This sequence comes from Stegodyphus mimosarum, assembly GCA_000611955.2. Classification (NCBI taxonomy): domain Eukaryota; kingdom Metazoa; phylum Arthropoda; class Arachnida; order Araneae; family Eresidae; genus Stegodyphus; species Stegodyphus mimosarum. The sequence continues at coordinate 6,883 of KK117185.1, forward strand.
TTAAAAGAAAGCTAAGTACAGCTGAATATGACTCTAAAGATAAGATCAGAGAGAGGACAATAGAAGGACTTCAGGCATCACTGACAAAGTCAGACGACCCTGTCCCCGAGGCTCGTGTTCCTGCGTACCCAACATGTCATTTTATTACAAAGGTATTCCGTAAACGCCTTTGTCTTTGGTCCCTATAAGTGATGGCTTGAGTCTCTCTGTTGTCATCTCTCTAAGCGGAGATATTAAAATGAGAAACAGAAGGATAGCATAGAGGCGCTTTGTTTTGATATCGACGCCCCTTGAGAAGTAAATGGAGAAGCATTGCAAATCGTAACTCTTTTCTAACACCCAATTCAAATTAATGTACGTCGAGAACATACAACAGACCATCAACCTGGACTATGTCTCTAAGGAACGAACTAAGGCATTTTGATTTTTTGCAGCTAGGCGGCAACTTAGGTTTTAAAATTGGATTTATTATTGTTATAGTTGGAAAATTTTTTTATTTCAAAGGGGCTTTGTCTCCGACGGACTATTGTTTTCGTTTTGACTTATTGCGTTGATTCACTATAAATGTCCGATTCACTTTTCAAATTATTGCCACCAAACATTATCGCTCTGTATTATATTTAAAGAAATTAAATAATGAAGAATCTGTATAAGTGTATGTATGCTTCTCGCACTGCTATAAAACAATGGTAATATAGAGCCATCCAATTTTGAATAACGTACATTTCCACCCGAATATGGGGCATCTGGATGCTCAAATTTAGAATTTGGAACTTGTTTTATTATCTATTTCATATTTTGTAAAACTAACGAATTTTTGAAACGATTTAAAAGCGAGCAATTGCAACACTATAAGAAAAAAAAACTTTTTATCTCCAGCGTGGAACTGTGTATCGGAAATTCTAAAATGATGCTTATTTAAAATTATTTTGCGACATTGCTGTTGAACTGAAGTTTATGGTTTAAGTGCGAATAACATGATATATAATAAATAAAGGTAACACACAAAACGTTAAAAAAGGCCGCTTTGGACGTAATTTAAAATCTGAAACATTTCAAATTTCTGTTTAGTTTTTTAGTTTGGAACGTTTTTTTTTTGTCGTCTCATTTTCTTTTAATATGCCTGCTTCCAGTATTCCTAACCAAATTTATCGAAACGCAACCATTTAGTCAGCGCGTGCTTCCGCGACGCGGCCCTAAGACTGTTGAGTGTAATTACGTCAATTTTTAGCTTTTCTTGTTTAAGCAAAATATACTGTATATTATTTAAGGTAAAAGAAATCATGAGAACATCTAGAAAAAACTCTCAGGGGCAGAATTTAGAAAAAGAGTAAAAGATAGGACCGAACAGAAACAAACTGCAGCCAAGATGAAAAAATGGATTCACGGGAAAAGACGAACAGTCAGACCCTGCTGCAACTTCCGATGATGCCGAGATTCTAAAGGATATTAATATTTCTTGCAATTTGCATGACCAAGATGAAGAATATTCATCTATCCTCCTCAAACAGCAATCCTACATTTCAGCAACTGAGAGAACAACCTTCTTCATAGCCCTCAAACGAGCATCTACAGGACATGCAATTAGGATATGAAGTAGCTTCTCATTCAGCTGTGGTTGGGCAGCAGAAAGACGACTTAAAAACTTTTGATTTATCGAACCCAGGTAGTTGGCTAATCACAGAAAAAAATGAACGATCAGTAATGATCTTTCTTAAGCAGTCAAGCTCTATTATTAACCGAAAAACATCTAGAAAACGTAGACCTTAGGTCCACTGAACGTGATGAAATACATTTGATTTCTTCATTGTGGCACAGAATCTTATCAAATAATGAAAATATTAAAAGATCTTGGCTTATATATTCTAAAACTAAAAATGCAATTTTTGTACACCCTGTAAGATTTATCAGAAACATACTACTGCCGCTACATCAGCATTATGTACTATAGGATTCATTAATTTGAAAAAAATCTTCAGAAAGAATTGAGCACGAAGCATCTGAAATCCACAAAATGTGCATGATTAAGTGGAAAATTCGACTATAACAAATGAAATCGTGTCAAGACATCGGTCATGACATTGAGCGACTAATTCACAAAGAGAAAGAAAAATGGAGAGAGATCCTACAGATAGTTATAGATGCTGTATCGTATCTTTCAACAAACTGTCTTTCTTTCCGTGGGTCTGATGAAAGCCCTAGCATCTGCTCACAAAGTGTCCTTTTTCCAAGGCAAGTTTTTGAATTTAATGACTCTGCTAGCCAAACATAGCTGAGCTCTTAAACACCAGTTAGAACACCTAAAAAGGGACAAGTATATTTAACAGAGATAATTCAAAATGAAATTAGTGATATAATGGCGAAAACATTCGCTATAGCATTTTAAATAATATCAAAGTAGCCAAATATTATACAATAATGTTCGATTGCATTCCAGATGTGTCGCATACGGAACAAATGAGCCAGGTGATTCGATACGTAAAATATATGTGGCGATGTGTGTGAAATTAAGGAAAGCTTTATTGGTTTCATTGAAGTTGGTGGAAAAACAGGAGAATGTATTTCCCAAAGGATTGTAAAAAAAACCGAGACTTGATAGTTTGGATATTGAACAATGTTGTGGCCAGTCTGACGATAACGAATCTAATATGGCCGGTACTTATAAAGGAGTACATGCCAGGATTACAGAAATGAATGAGCTGACCGAATTTGTGCCGTGTTTGGCTCACTCTTTGAATCTTGTCGGTGTGCATTCCGCCTCATCTTGCTCAAAAGCAGTTAACCTATTCGGAATTATCCAGAAGATCGTAAAGTTCTACTCTCCTTCTGTTGTGTAGAATCTTGAGAGATAGTGATTGCACTGAGGAAGGGTTATAACTGCCCTTTATTAAACACTTATTTACAATGCGACAAAAAATAAATCCTTGACAAAAAATAAAGATCTTTCTCTTAATACGGAATCAAAGTACGAAGCAGGACATCTGCTACATGTTGTCAATATGAACGAGATATAAACACATTTGAGTTCTGCCAGGAACTTGCAATTTTTAAAACACATATCCCAATGTTATTCGTCGACAAACAGAAGACTAGCGCTTTCTATCTCATGCAACAGATATGATTTGCAGGATGCCTTTTAAAATACACTGGTTATCATAAATTAAGGAAAAATTACAAAAATCACGATTACTGAAAACGCTACATGTAGAATTTTATGAAACTTACCCACAATACCCAACACATAGTAAGGTATCAAATAACATAAAAAGAAATTACCAGACAATTATGATAGTATAGAAATTAGCACATGTATACAATGAACAAATCGAAGGTGTCAGTTTGCTAAAGGAAAAGTACCTTGAATACAGAATATGATCGGCTCTAGAAGCAATACAGCCCATACAGCGATGTATGATGCTTTCAATTATGCGGTCTATCAGTTTCATAGGAAGCGAGATCCATTGCTCTTGCAAAGCAGTTGCAAGCGCGGCAAGGGTTTGCGGGGGCAGACTGAGAGCAGCTAGAAGTCTCCCTGAAGCATCCCAAACGTGCTCGACAGGATTCAAGTTCGGGGATCGAGCTGGTCACTCCATGCGCATAATTGTTTCCTGTTGAAGATAATCATCTACGATGCGAGCCCTGTGTGGTCGTGCGTTGTCGTCCTGTAACAGGAAAGCATCACCTATTGCCCCGGCATATGAGCGCACATAAGCATCAAGGATGTCGTTTCTATAAACCTGAGCATTCACGGTTTCCCTTGGAAAGACATGGAGGTCCGCGCGTCCACCCAAAGAGATGCCACCCCAAACACAGACACTGCCTCTTCCGTATGCATCTCTTTCATGGATGTTTGACGAATGATAACGGGTTCCAGATTCTCTCCATATCAAATAACGCCTACTATCGCTTTCTAGACTTAACTGGACTCATCCGTAAAGAGAACAGCTGTCCATTGATCAGGCATCCAGTGGACATGTTGTCGTGCGCACTGCAAACGGTCCCTCCTATGGCCTGACGTGAGCGGCACGCAAATGGCTGGTCGCCTCGCCTACAGACCACCTTCATGAAGCCTTTTACGCACAGTTGACGTTGACACCAACCTTCCGGCGGCTGCAGCAAGGGAGGATCTAAGTAGCGGTTCTATTCCTGCATGCACATAATGCCAAATATCGGACATCGGCGCTCGTGGTAGCAGTTGGTCTTCCTTGGCTGAACCTCCTAGATGCCAAATCTGTGGTTTGAAATTGCCTCCAAAATTTATGAACCACAGAAGGAATCACATTTAGCCATCTGGCCACTTCTGTTTGACTTTGTCCTTCCTCTAGTCTCCCAGTGGCTCTCCATTGTAGTTCTGCAGGAAAATGATGCCTGGAGGTCATTGTTACGAATTAGCTATCTCAGATTTCTGATGTCACTATCACAGTGAAATATGTGGGCTTGCTCTCAAACATGCAAACATGGACTTTTATGCTCCTCGCAGTTGACGTATTCCGAGTGCAGCGCCACTAATTTGCATATCGCAGTTTTACTCATCTACTCTTACTTGGCAACATATTCAAATTTTACACGGTTTGACTTATTTTTGAGGGAGTTATCGCTATTTTTGTGATTTTTCCTTTATTTATTTATAACCAGTGTATTTGTATTATCTGAGTGTACTGATTATAGTGTTTATTCTACGCTTCCAACTACATCCGCAAAGCTGTGAGCGAAGTTTTAGCAAATTAAAACTAATTAAAAACTATCTGCGATCATCAATGAGCCAGGAGCATTTATCAAGTCTCGCAATTCTGGCAATCGAAAATAAAACGGGTCCGTGACACTTAGCCGACGGGACACTTAACCGACACTAGTTAGCCGACAAGACATTTAG
>KK117186.1:8445-24079 GCA_000611955.2 Stegodyphus mimosarum
TAATATCAATTAATTATTAGCTTACTTGATACTCATTAACTGTTTAATTTTTTAATTATTAATGATTGTAATAATCATTTTATTTGTTTACTTATTCTTGTTCCTCTTTCCTGACGGTCTTCCATAGGCACTTCGTTTTTTAGAAATTAAACCCTGCTAATAATTAAACATTACTGTGGTGCATTTTATGTTTACCTAGGTTTGAATACTGGGAATATGCCCAGTTACAATAGTATTTGTTCTACACATGCGTATGTTATTGCTAATATAGAACATTCTACACTAATAGTTAAACATTTTATGCTCATTTTACTCTTGAATACAGGCTAGAACTATATAAGACAGGACAGAACGTTAGTTTTTAGTTGTTTGTTTGAGGTTTAGTTCGAAGTATTGAAAGATCTTCGTCTGAGCTTAGCCTTTTAGATGCGCTTTGCATTGCGCTGTGTTTAGCGTTCTTAATAGTTTAAAGTGCAACTACTGATTGTATATGTGACTATTTTTGTAAAAAATTCCAGAATTCCAGAAAATTCTACTATTTTCAGTCATAAACTAAAAGATATGAATGGAATTAAACACCAATTACTTGAACTTTAACCAAAATTAGGCTTCCGTAACCGACCTTTTCTTAACGGAGATCAACAGTTTTGGATGAAAACAACGGAGAAGCACACGGAATCAGTGGAAACGAAAATAATCATCACCAATTGTTTAAAACTTATTTTTGGACTATTTTTAATTTTTTGAAGAGAATTCTTACAATGAAAACAAGCAATCTCATTATTTAAAAACAAAAGTCTGATGTGGACGACACTTGATTTCCTTGTTCGGCTTTTTAAGTTATATATATATTTTTGCTGCATTTCATTTAAACTTATTTCCTCAAATAATTCTGTCTCTCAAGACAAGTTGTAAATGACATCAAAATTTAAGTTAACGAAACACCAAATATAAGTACAGGAACCAGGAGACAGCATTAAAAATTAGATTTCGTTATTTATTCAAAATTATTTATTTTCTTTAAATTCCATGCAGAATCTTCATTAAATAATTTCTTTAAATATAATACAGGGCGATAAAATTTCGTGGCAACAACTTTAAAAATGATACAGCTCTTTATAGCGAACGATGAAAAATCCCATTTCGAAAATGATACCCCATTCGGGACTAACTTCCCTTTCGGGTAAACATTCGATACTCGCAAATTAGCTGGAATTACTCACTATAGTAATCGCTACAATTACTACAGAAAATTAGCATTTCACAGGAACTTGCTATTGAAACTCAATCTATTATTAAGATTTTGATATCGAAATTCATTTTGGCTTACGTTCGTGAATACTGTGGAAATTTTGAAAATGATTTTTCATCTCACATTGATTTCGACCTCCGTATTCCTGTTTCTCACTGGAAGCACTTTTAGGATGACGCTATCTATATTTGGAACAGAGAATATCTGGCCTCACCAAAAAACACAATTTTATTTTTCCTAGAGTATCTCACAGTATAAAAGGTGATCAATGTTCAACAATTTTTAAATTAACTCAATTTTTGATTGGACATGCCAATTTTAAGAGCTGTTTAAAAAGATCTAGACAAGCTTCAAGTGGTTTATGCAGCTGCTATAGCGGAGATGAAGATCTAGATTTTCCAGAACATGGGTTAATCATATGCTTCTTAAGAGCGTTGACCATGTTCAGCAGAGGAAGATACTTCAGGCCACTTTGAAGCACCTGTCTGTATGTTGCCCACCAATTTTTCTGAACATTTACGGACTAAAGAGACAATTTCTGCTTTTCTTAATTTCATTTTCAATTTAGATAGTTCTCTTCATTTTATCACTTTATTTTGTTAGCGCAAAAGGAACGTTAGTGCTGCATAGAATATTAGTCTCGAAACAGCGTTTTGCGTTGATTTACTATGAACGGTATATCACTTTTCAAATTGTTGTCATCAAATATTATTGCCTAATATTTAAAAAAAAATAATAATGAAGAATCTGCATGAATCTATGCATATTTCTTGTATTGTGAAAAGTAAAGGTAGTTAGAGCCATCAAATTTTGAATAATGTTGTCCTCCACCAAAACATGGGCACATGGAAGCCCAATTTTTGAATTTCGAATTTGTTTTATTACCTACTTCATATTTTGTAAAACTTTAATAAATTCTTGATTAACAAACTTAACGATTTCAAAGTTAGCAAGGGCAACATTGTACGAAATAAAAGATTTGTACCTCCAGCGCGCGAGACTGTGTGTAGGAAAATCTAAAGGTAAGCTGTTTTGAAATATTTTGTGATTTTGCTGTTGATTCGAGTCTTACGTGGGGTCAGGAACCTGATACTGAATAAATAAATTAAACAAAACATTAGTAATAAAGAGCAAAAAAAAAAAAGGTTTGTAAAGTCATCTTAGTAAGAAAAATGAACACTGATATGGCCAAATGAGAAAAGTCTGGGGGGGGGAGGAAACAGAAAAATGTATGCCGACACTAGACACTGCATCGGGAATTCTAAACGTATACTACCTGCCGTTTTTAAAATTTTTGTAATTTTTCTGTTGAATTGTATATGGCGAAAGTGCGAAGAAAAGGATGTTTAATAATAATACTAAAAAGACATAAAAAAAAAAAAGAAAGAAAGAAACTTGAAAGGTTTCAGTTTTTAAATTGCGTCCAAAGGGGCGTTTTTTTAACATTTTGTGTGTTACTTTTATTTATTAAATACCATGTTCTTCGCACTTAAACCATAAAATTCAGTTAAAGAAGAATATCCAAAATAAACCATAAAAAGTTAAAGAACAATATCCAAAATAATTTTAAACTGAGCGTATCTTTAGAATTTCCTATACACAGTCTCACGCTCTGGAGATAAAAATGTTTTTTCTGTACAACGTTGCCATTGATCGCTTTCAAATCCTTGAGCTTGTTAATCAAAAATTCGTTAAAATTTTACAAAGTATGAAACCGATAATAAAGCAAATTCCAAATTTCAAATTTGGGCTTCCAGAGGCCCATATTCGCAGCAAGATTACATCACTCAAAATTCGATGGCTCTAGGTGCCGTCGTTCTATCGCAACGCAAGAAACATACTACATACATTTGTGCACATTCTTCATGATTTAATTGCTTTAAATATAATACAGGACTGCAATATTTGGTGACAACAGTTTGAAAAGTGAACCGACATTTAAAGGTTCCGCCGCAAAATCGCAAAACGAAAACAATAGTCCTTCAGGGACAAAATCCCTTTGGACTTAAAAAAAAAGGGAGGGGGAACTTAGTAAGAGTTGTAGATTCTTTGGATTTTCTTAGGTAGCGTCCAACTTAGATTGTGACGACGATGTGTAAGCCGAAGTAGCAAATTGTCGCTATGTCTTGAAGAATAAGTACTGCAGAAGAAAGGTTTTAAATAACCTTTTTATTTAAACTATAAATTAAAACAAATACACGCACTTCGGGCTCACAAATCACCACCACTTGTGGCTAACGTAAAATTGAACAGAAAATAAGAATGTAACAAATCATAATAAATTAAAAGCCGAGCCTAGAAATAGCAGTATAAATCTGACGGATGTGTAAGACCGGCTAGAGAGCTAATTTCAAACGGGCGCAGCATAAACTCGGAGCTAAGTCCGCTACTACTACTACTTTTTTCGAACTCTTGAAACGCAGATTAAAGACTGCTTCTGAAACACGTTTAGAATTTGTGCCTTCGTCATAACAAATTTACATTCCTGCAGGAAACTGAAATCAGGTGGGATAGGAAAGGAAAACTAAAAATAATTGGTTAAAATAAAATAAAACTTTACACCGTGAGTCTAACAGCAGACTGGTAGGCTGTGAACTCAACGAGAGGGTAAAAAACCTAGCAATTCCTTTTGGGTGACCTTTAAAATCTGAAACCTTTCAGATCTTTTTATTTTACTTCAGTTTAAATTTTTTCTTTTAACCACTTTTTTTTAAAATTTTTTCCCCACATGCGATGGTATTGTACATTTGTTTATTTACCTTGTTAGTGTTATAACTTATTTGTGTAAGCTTCGTGGTATACTTTGCGAAACACGGGAAGTGAGTGGGTGACTGACGGGGGACGTGGATATCATTCCTCTACCATTGTGGTTAATCGGTTTCACGCCACGCCACCATTCTGTATAGATGTACACTGCGGGGGAGGGAGACAGTTCTATATCTCCCGTTCTACTGGCCCGATTGACGAAATTCAAGTTGCGTTTTCCATATCTCGAAAGGGCGACTTAGAATATATGCTAGGTTTATATATAGCACTGTTCTAGAATAGGTATTTTGACACAAAATCGGACGTTTTCTGAAATGACATACCAATTTTTCCCATATTTCGATTCTATGACTCAAATTATGCCAAACTGCCAAGTTTTGTAAAAACCGCACGAGTAGTTTTTAAAAAATTAGCTCTCAAACTTTTAGCTCCTCAATGTTAATTCAATTTGGTATGTATTTATTAATCTCTCTTTTTATTATTATACTTACTCGATTCCTTCTTTCACAGTTCTAAATTTAGGTTCAGTCCAAACAATATTCCCCATTTTTTATGATTTGTTTTTAAAATTTGTATTTTTAAATAATTTTTATAAATTTTTTTCGAAAAAAATTTTGAATTATAACCTATAAAATTTTTGCAATCAACTTCAAGTAGATGCGTTTCTAAGTATACCTACAAAAAATTAGAGCTTTTTATTGAAAATTTTCGAAGATATACGTGAATTTATATACTGACACGTTTTGAAATTTGGCATATTTGTTGAAAGCAATAGTAACATCCAATGTGGTTTACGCACTTTGCTGAAATTATTTGAAAGGAGAACGATGTGACATTTTTTCCGCTCATGCACAAGGTAAACAGATAGGAACGATGTGACTTTTTTCCCGCTCCATTACAATGGAAGGAATAGGAAAATTGGTTGTCACGTATTTAAGAAGTTCGCCAAGCGAATTATTCTTGGCGCAAATTGAAAAAAAATTCTCCAAATTAAATTGTTGAATTTCTCCGTAAATTTCGCACCAAATTTCACAAAATTTGATATTTAGGCATAATTTGAGTTGTAGAATCGAAATATGGGAAAAAATTGGTATGTTATTTCAGAAAAATACCCATTTTGTATCAAAATACCTATGTTAGAATAATACTATATATGTAAATCTAATATATATCCTAAGTCGCGCTTTCGAGACACGAAAAACGCAATTTGAATTCCGTCAATACGCCCAGTAGAACGAGAGATATGGAACTATACCTTTTTTTTTCGCAGTGTACATAAGGCTTGACACAATACTTCACATAATGCTGTACATAATACTTAACATAATACTTGACATAATACAATACTTAATATATACTTGACATGCGAAACTCGGGGAGTTAGAACTCGAGTTAAAAAAAATTTGCTAGTCAGCTAAGTATCAGGCTTTTCTTCACGATTCAATCAGCTATACTAGGTGGTGGACGCGGCAATGTCCCTAAATTACACCTTCACTCGTTATTTAAACTCAAATAAATTTCTATTCCGGTGAAAGCCGTTAGAAGAAAAATAAGGCACAGAAAAGAATTAACCTAAAAATAACGAGTTAGATATAAAAAAAAATTTACACTTACTTCAGTAACTACTGTAGATTCTCCGTTTCTAACCAGAAACTCCCAACCATCATCACAAGGTTTCGTACCTTTGGAATGGTCTGTAGGATCAGCATACAATTCACAAGCTGAATACTGTCTTCTCCCATTCACAGTAATTATAGGTCTCAGGTCATAGTCTCCTAAAGTGAGGTTGGACTCAGCTCTGCATCTGTGTTTCGGTGTCGCAGTATAGAAAGTAAGAAGATGTCCGCTAAAAGACACTGGAAACTGCATGCAACATAGAAGGAAAGCAATTAAGAAATGGTATCGCCCGGGAGTGCCCACCATGAGCAGGACTCTGTCAAGATGGGATTGAGCAATCGATATCATTGTCATCCTGATACTGAATTTATGGATAGCCAACAAGTTACCTCCATTTTCTTTTCAAAAAGTTTCTCAAAGTTCCAAAACCTTTAAAAAAAGAAAACAAAAGTATTGTTAGTTCAAAGGGGAAATTTCCCCTGAAGGACTATTAATTTCCTTTTGGCATCTCGCGTTGAAAACTATAAACGCCGAATCGCTTTTCAAATTGTTGCCACCAAATATTATCACTCAGTATTATATTTAAAGAAATTAAATAATGAAGAATCTGCATGAATGTACGTATGTTTCTCACATTGTGATGAAACGGCGGTACCTAGAGCCATCAAAATTTGAATTCCCATAGAATATAGGCATGTGGAAGCCCTAATTTGGAATTCGAAATTTGTTTTATTATCGATTTCGTATTTTGTAACATTTCAACGAATTTTTGATTAACAAACTAAACGATTTCAAAGCGAGCAGTGGCAACATTATATGAAAAAAAAAAAAAAAACATTTTCATCTCCAGCGCAAGAAACTCTGTATCGGAAATTCTAAAGATATGCTTATTTAAAAATTATTTTGCGATACCGCTGTTGAACTGAATTTTATGGTTTAAATGCGAAGAACATGATATTTAATAAATAAAGGTAACACACAAAACATTAAAAAAATCCCCCTTTGGACGTTATTTAAAATCTAAAACCTTTCAGATTTTTTCATATTTTGTAAAACTTTAAAGAATTTTTATACATTTTATTCATTTCTCAAATGAATTATATGAGTTTAAATTCTCTGAAAATGTTCACAAAAGTCTCTTATACGACAGATGTTTTCGCAACCGTTAATCGCAAACATATATTTCCAAACACAATATGTTTTTAAATGATATTCAAAGTTTGATATTTTTAAATTTAAAAAGCCTGATGTGCATACCATATGACTTCCTTGTACGGCCTATTAAATTACACGCATTTTTTGCTGCATTCGTTTAAACTTATTTCCTCGAACTATTCTAACTTATTAAAAATGCTTTGAGGCAAGTTGAAAATGACATAAAAAATTTCAAATTTTTTAATTAAATATCCCGGTCAGTTTCTGTGGTACGGAATAGAAAACGGAGAAATTATTAAAAATTATATTTTTTATTTATTCAAAATTAATTTTTTTAATTTGACACTGAGAAAATATTTTCCTCGTATATTTCCATCATTGAAAACACTCATATAATTGGCAGTGTATCACTACGACACTGATTGGAAAAAAAAAAAAAACGGCTGCGTAAAGACTTTTAAGCCGGATAGGGGGGATATGTGCGTGTGTGTTTGTGTATACATATATATACACACATGGGTAAATTTTTGATATTGCCGAAAGCAATAAAAATAGGAGGTGCAGAACTAGATGTTATAGCAGTCCCATATACAAAATTTTAACGTTCTATTGCTAATTGTTTTTGAGTTATCTTGAATATGACTTCCTTGTACATGCATACGTACATACTTAACAAAAAAAAAATCCCTTTTACAGTCCGTTTTGCAATAAGTTTGCAGTATCTTATTCTATCCGCATGTACAAGTCAAAATAGATTCCCTTTGAAAATTTTTGACCGTTTGATGTCTGTAAGTACCGTTGTTTTTTCACAGTGTGAGAAACATGCATACATTCATCCAGATGTTTCATTGTTTAATTTCTTTAAATATAATGCAGGACTCTAATATTTATTGGCAACAATTTGAAAAGTGAAACGCCGTTTTATAGTGGACGACGAAAAACGTCAAAACAAAATTAGGGAAAAGTGCCCTTTAGGCTGAAAAAAGGAAATCTGAAAGCTTTCAAATTTTATATTACGTTTATACTTTATACTATTCTCAAAGGGACTTTTTTTTTAATTAACACACACACATACACGTTTCGAGAGCATTTGGGATAATAATATTTAAAAACAGCATATCTTTAGAATTTCCGATAGTCTCGCGTGCTGGAGATAAAAATATTTTATTCTACTGCTGCCACCGCTCTCTTTGAAATTGCTGAATTTTTTAATCAAAAATTCGTTAAAGTTTTACAGAATATGAGATAGGTAATCAAACAAATTTGAAATTTAAAATTTGGGCTTCCAGGTACCCATATTCGAATGGAGGACTACGTTATTCAAAATTCGATGGCTCTAGGTACCGTCGTTTTATCACAATGCGAGAAACATACATACATGCATGCGGATTCTTCACTATTTAATTTCTTCACATATAATACAGGGTAGTAATATTTGGTGGCAACAAAGTGAATAGTGATTCGATGCAAAATGCCGTTTCGAGACCAATAGCCCTTCTGTGTTAATTATATCTGGACTTTGGAATTAATATTTAATTCCCAGTATTTAGAAGAAAAAATAAACGAATTTCTATTTTTAATTTGTTTTATAAGATTTCTGACAATCATAAATACTTTCTTCTGAATTTTAATATAAAATTTTGACATTAGTTCTAGCCACGTAATTAGGTCACATAAAAAGGGTAACATCTTAACGCTGCCAGTTCTGAAAATAACTGGCAGAGTTAAGAAGCATACAAAGACCCTTTAAAATACAACACTCGAAATGAAACCCTAGAAGCTCTCATATAATCCTGGGCAGTAGTTCAGAAGCCTTTAGTGAGAAATTATTGTATGGGTATAATCTCATTGATTGAAGAGGCATGAGTTAGATTGAAGTATCAGTTAACAGTGACGTTGTTTCACTTAACACATCCGCAAAAATGCATCGGGAGATTGCTATTCACATGCTCTGAGGTCACATTCAACTCATACTGCCAATCAATCCAATGTCGCTATGCACAATGCAGTTACATTTCTGCCATAGTTTTTATTATGTTCAAAAATGTGACGTTGATTGCACTAAAATGGTTGTGCTTATTTCTCTTTAGCGGGTTTAATTTTTTTTCTGTGCTGCCAAATAGCAATTTTTAGATAATTTTAACAGGATTACTGGTGCATCTTTTCTTCACGGAATATGATATTTTTTAATCAGCGATAAATAAATATATTTCAATGAACTAAAAGTTCCATTCTTTTAAAGGATCGGACATTCGTATACGAGAGGTATTTAAGCCTTTCATTAAATATAAAATCCCAGCCGAAAATTTTAAAAACTAGTACTCATGTACGTGTCTGTGGTAATTTTATAAATAATATTTAAAATAAATAATGATTCTTCTAATTTATATTTTTTAGTTATGATCGAAAGACAAACCTGTAAAAACCCCTTTTTGCTTAGAACTTAGCTTCCTAAAAAATGTACAGAAATTATAAAGAGAATGTACGGTTAAAATTGTAAAAAACGTAAATTTATGGTTATTTTATTTTTTGAAATAAAAAGTCAGAAGCAGTCTTCGCACTAATAAAGCAAATGACCGAAATTATTTTAGAAGACAAACAACAAAAATCAGGGTTATATTTGCAAATTTTCCAGGACTAGTTTTGATGGTTTGACTAGTGAATCAACTTCCTCAGCTGCCTTAGTGCAAATGAATGAGATAAGATAAGAATGGTAGGACAGTATTGCCAGAAAATTTTCAACTAAAGCAGCAAAAAAAGACTCAAAAAGTCGCAAAAATAGCAAATGACGTCAGAGATCACGTCACTGTTGTGATGTCATAGTTGCGCGTGCTCACACGATCTCTGACGTCATCACAGATTTACTGTGGATTGGTTCCGTAAGTTACTCTGTTCGATTCTCAGTCTTTTTAATTACGTATCGTAACTTTAACAAAAAATTTTAAAACTATATTGCTCATTTTCAATTGTTTAATTATCCATTTCTGTTTTAAATAATTCTCATTTAATTTAGGCTTTTATTTTAAAATTAATTCGTGCATACCCCTTCTTAAGAGATTCCTCACGTTTAGAATGTTAGCGCTTTTGTACTAAGTTCTTTTTAGTTGGCAGTTTTTTTTTTTTTTGACATAATTGTGAATATTTTAATTAAGGATTGCTTTTCAGTGAGATTTCCGTTCTGCATGCTGGACTTATTTCAGATTGTGATTGCTTAAGAAAGTCTTGTTCTTTCACTATTAACCTTATTTGTGTTGTTATTTAGAAAAACGCCGGTGCTTTGATGTTTAAGTCATTTCCATTGCTTAGTTCTTAGCCATATTATAATCAGGTGCACGAATTTCATTTCTTTCTCTGTTTGGGTATTCAGTATATGGCGCACAAGCTGCAAGTTATTTTGTTGGATTCATTATCACCGTAGAACTAGGGACTGAAAAACAAAACGCAACGGAGAGGAGGGGGAAAAGGTGAGAGGTTCTGAAGCAGCTTCTTGTCTTTCTTTTCCACTTTTCCACTTCTCACACCTCCTTCTAGTTATACCGACGTCAGGCTGTGCAGCTTGAAAAGAAAAGACCACATGTATACAAGATTGCCAGATGCCAATTTCTATTTAAGCCTAAAGGAACTTTTTTTAATATAAATTATTTTTATTTGATACATTATTTTAACAAAAAAAAAATACGATACATTAAAAAAGTCTTTGAAGTCGCAAAAAGTAGCATAAGAAAATGATGGACGTCGCAAAAAATTTCGCAAAATCGCAAATACTGAACGTTTAGTAGCACCAGGTTGCCAAAAAACGCAAATTTACGAAAAGTCCCACGATCTGGCAACACTGTGGCTGGCTAGAAGTTAAACTATTGGCGCCATCTATTGACGAAACAAGAAAACTAAAACATAATTTCCTTAAAGGCTGAAGGTAAAGATGGACTGGAATTAGGGTCGTTAACCAAAACAGGAAGATATTTTTTTTTAATACGAAAGTCTCTGGAAAATCTAATTCACCAGTGGAAGATACTTCTTGAATAATTTTGGCTGCAGTAAAATGGAAAATGTGATTTTCGGACCAACAGTGCTGAGCAACAAAAGGACTTCTGTGCTTTTTATTTTTTCCTAACATATGCTTCATGTTCTTTAACGCGAAGTTTGAAGCTCTCTTAGTTTGACCAATGTAAATTAAACCAAATTGGCAAGAAATCCTGTAAATACCCTAGGAATTCATATTCGGAACGGGGTCCTGTATGGAACCGGGAATTTTATTGATAGGAGAATAAACTGCCTGTAAGTTAAATATCTGTAAAATACGTGCAATTTTATAGCTAATTGATGGAAAGAAAGGAATGGAAAAAATTCTTATAATCTCCTAAAATCTGTTCTTGTTTACGATCCTAATTCCAATCCAATTTATCTTCAGCCTTTGAGGAAACTATGCTTTAGGTTTCTTGTTTCATCAATAGATGGCGCCAGTAGCTTAACTTCTGTCGATTCATTCTTATCTCGTTCATTTGCACCTAGGCAGCTGAGGAGGATGATTCGGCAGTCAAACATCGAAATTAATCCTGGAAAATTTGCAAATATAACGCTGATTTTTGTTGTTTGACGTCTAAATTAATCGTTGTTCGGCATGTTATTTTAACTTAAATTAATGACTGAAGCTTTAAAAATTGTCGAAAATAATGGTTAACAGATTTTTTTTTATCATTTTATTTGAATCAATTTCCATATTATTTTATTAATATATTACATCAGAAAATACTACGGCTATACTATTACGGCTTATAACTCTCACTTTTAATACAAAATATAAGATCGAAATTTACGGATGCTCATTATAAGTTTTTAAAAAGTTTAAAAATAAGGAAAAGATAAGCACACAAAAATTAGATTTCTACATGCACTTAAATGCCGCTTGTTTAAAAGAAATGGCATTCTTTATGAACTTAAAAAAGTTTCCTTGCCTTCTAATATGAAAAGTTCGTCATATTTGTCTTCCGTTATAACTTCAGGCACATAAGCGAATTCTCTTTCATCTTCACCACGTACCTTATTCTGATTCATAAATAAATAATCATCTTCCGTTCCATCTAAATTGGTAGATATGTTACATTTTTAATGACTTGTGAATTGCGTCAGGTTTAATTTTCGTCCATGCTTTTATTATTCACTCACGCACTACTTCTAGACTGGCATGACGCAATTTTTTTTTTTTTTGCCTTCCATGTTCACTTAAAAACCACGGCTTCAAATGACTAAAGAAAGAGAAAACATTTAACTCCTAATCTTGCGAAGTCATTCGGGTCGGAAGTGCATTCTTACCTCAAGTAATGTCCCCTTTTTTTTTCGAAACCCTAGAATAACATTCCTGTGCACATTTGCATCGAATACAACCCACTTTCTGAGCAGAATTATTTACTTCCTAAAGCATTTCCAATACACAAGAAAAACTCCGTCTTTTTAATGAAGAAGTACCTATCGTACAAAAGGCTACTTATCTTGGAGTAGTTTTCAACAGCGCCCTCAAATGGAACGATCACATCACCAAAGTAAAATCTAAAACATTTGGAGTTATATGCAATCTCATCCCAATTCTTGGTAAGTATTCTAATCTTGATCTCTTCATCAAAAGGCACATTTATATGGCTGTCATAAGGCCCATATTCACATATGCTTCCCCTGCATGGGCAGCTTACACAAAGAATGACATTTATAAATTACAAGTTATACAAAATAAAATATTAAGAATTATAACAAATGCACACTTTTACGTTACAAATCAGACCTTACACAGAGACTTAAAAATAGATACTGTAGAAACTTTTCTAAATAAAATTAATGAGTCCTTTTTCAAAACTGCAATTAATTGTCCACACCTCACACATTTTGACACGTTTCGCTACATGATATTAGAAGACGACAAAGAATTACGACCATATGCAGCACACTGCATCAGAAATCAAAATTTTCCCACGTAAGTCGTTCTGCACGCAATGATCTTTTTTACTGTTTATTCTCATTGTACACTATTTGTAAATTATGTATTTGTATGTAATTGTATTATGTATATTATTTGATTAGTATTTGATTGTATGATCATATTGCTTTATTAAAGCACTTGGATTTTTCTTTTTATTCATATGTCATGATTTTCCTTGCACCCACTATTTACGCAAACACACACGTCTTGCTCAACTACCTCTCCCATGCGGCTCTTTTTCTTTGGGTTGTTTAAGCCCCCCTACGCGACTCTGACCTCCTTCTCATGTATATCCAGTATTTTACTGTCTTGGCGCCAATGGGCGATATTTCATCGAGCCGGATAAGCTTCCTCTTTTATGGAGGCATCCCGGCAATAACGGTACCGACCGACCGACATATTGTTCCCCTTATGGCTTGTCAGTTCAGTATACCATTGTTCGAAAGCTCGGGAAAAATATTCAAATGAATGATTTGAAAAGATAAGCATATCGCACATGTATTTTCAGGTTTCTTCGTAAAGAAAAGTGTGGGAGTTATATGGCGAATATATATATCAGTAAAGACATAAAGTAAGAAATTTAGAACTATATATATAGAGAGAGAGAGTAAGACCCCGCTTAACGCTGTTTCGGTTTAACGCTCTTTTATCTGAATTGTGGGATTCCCCGAAACTGCACGCAGCGTTAGGCCAAAGAACGTCTATATAAAGAAGGAAAGGTTCCATAAACGTAATGTAAACCAGTTTGCTATTACGCTGCTGGAAAGCGGAATTCGCCAAGGGATTTGGCGACGGAATCTGACGGCGAGAATTTCCCTTTCCGCCATGTGTGCAGGAAATTGAGGAACACGTGTTAAGAACAAACGATCTCTGACAAAACGTTTCTTCTTTGAAGTTTCGCGATAATTTAAACTCGGATTTCGTACTTTTTTGGCTCAACTAATCTATTAATTAATTTACTTGCGCGAAAAAATATTTTCTTTTCCTTTAAAATTTAAAGAAATTTAAAAGGATATTCGTTTTATGAACTCTTGATAAATGTGATCTTCGAACTTCGACGACTATCCACTGACTAACAACTTCTTAGAGAGCGAAAAAGGAAAACGCAAATTACATTGCATACCTTTTTGATAAAAAGGCAGAAAACTGGGAATATAGAAGAGACTGAATGATCTGAAATGTAAACATACTTAGAATTTTATTTATTTTTATATGTATATTCGTTTATTATGTTTCTATATTTGCAAGAAATAAATTTTTGTTTTATTGTTATAAAAACATAATTAATAAATTTAATGGTAAAATACCTGACCAGTTTTTTACCCACCTTCCCCTAACCCCATTATTTACATGATGAGATAACCTCGTTTAACGCTGTTTCATATTACGCTCTACTTTGATGGAACGTATACCCCGCGTTAAGCGGGGTCTTGCTGTATATCAAAACGTCTTCTCTATCGTTCCGCCTTTTTCTTTTTGAAAGGGGAAAATGGGTAAGATAAAAAAATATAAAAGCAAACTAACATTAATTGGCTATAACCTCTTTTATTTTTTATTTAATTTGGGGACTTCATCTTTCCATGTTAAAAATATCGCTATAAGTCTAAATTGCGTTATTTAAATTAATCATGCGATCCTACGTAACGCTTAATGCAAATACCTCTTGCCCAATCAAATAATTGTAAACCAAAACTTTCTTAACTCGAACTGAAACATTTGACTCCCTCCCTTCTTCCTCTGAATCAACGCGTCACTTTTCGCTTCAACTTTTATGCTGCGTGAATGCTTCGTTATGCTCGCTTCCATCGCCACAGAATCAAACGCAGAATACGATAATTTTCATTCTACTTGTGTCGCATAATGACCATTTTTACTTTTCATTGATCTGATCATAATAAAATCATTCAGCCTCTTTCCTTTGTATTCAGAATCTTCACCAGTCATCTCATTTAGATTATAATTCTATCAGTTATCATTTACAAGCTTATGTAAGTCTAAATAATGCATAAATATAATTTTAAATAAAAAGTCTTTCAATATATAGTAAACTAATGCAATGATGCTTTTATTACATAAAACTTTTTCTTAGGAATACTAGATCATTTGGATTAAGCATTCTTAGAAGAGTTTCAGGGTTCTGTTTATATAGAATCTTTAATCGCCTCCCAACTGGTACAACGGTTAGCGCCACTGACTGCTGACTATCGAAGGGCTCGGGTTCGAATCCCGAAGAAGGCATGGGTGTTTGTAAATGTATAGCGTTTGTGCGGCGCGGCGGCCATCTAAATATACGGCGAACCGAAAGACCTCTTCAGAGCTTAGTGGTACGGAAATAGGGATGGGAGCTCCATGCCGCCATGTGTGGTGGCAGGACGTGTATGGTGCGTGTACACAGTCTTGCACAGTTTGCCACGATGAATTTCGTGGGCTTGTTCTGATGTTACTGACAACGATAGGCGCAATTTTGCGCTCTTCGCCATTTTGATGAATTTCGTGGGCTTGTTCTTATTCTACTGACAGATAAAGGAGATAAATCACAACCACAGAAACTTAAATCAGTGCTTTTCAGTGTCATCAGGTTATAACATCTTGTATGCTTGTTTATCATAAGCCGAGCTCGACGTTAAAAAACTGTTTGGATTCGAAACATATTAATCGACTTTTATGAGAAACTTTAATTCATTTTCCCCTGATGGGTTCCGAATTGGACTTTCAATAAAAGGAGATTAATATTTTTAGTTTTATATTTCTATAGTTCTTATATTTATCTATTTTTATTAGTTATATTATTCTATTTTTATCAGTTTTTCATTTTGCTATTTTCATTTTTCAGTTTATTCTATTGATGAATTATTATATTAATTTTGATTTGT
>KK117187.1:0-23982 GCA_000611955.2 Stegodyphus mimosarum
TTTATTTTAGAGCTCGATTTCCGCGTGACTCCGAATTATCCTTAATTTATGGACATGAGTGTACTTGCCGACCTAAAGGAATTGGCAAGTAGACTCTCCTAATATAACGCAGCAGACAAGTTACTTAGCTGTTATCCGTTATATGTTTCTCCCTCACATGTCACAGTCGTTGTTCATCTGTCTTGTAAAACTCAGGGAAAGCAGCCATTAGAACTTATGTTCACTTGCATCAAGTATACTCCTTTGGTAAGTACCCACGTTTTCTAATACTTGTTACTTTCAACACCACCCAAAACCAAAAAATTTTAAAGTCATTTTTAGTACTGTTGCCTGCGAATCTGTTCGTAATGGATTAAATGCAGTCGATAAAATGTTAATAAAATTTATTCTTTTCACGAGAAATAAAACAAAATGCTGAAATATTTCCTCAGAGATATTCGTACAATATCACTATATCTTACAGCAGTAAAATTTAAAACTTCTAAATATAAACAGAACCCAAATTTAAAGTACAGAGAAAACTAATCCAATCTCATCGCGAATTCGCTACGATCAATAACAGCACTAAGTAAACAACTATAGTTAGCATAACAACAACAACTGAGCTGAGATGTTTTAATCCGGCCTTTTATAAGCTTTTTAATCAAGCACGAGATCAGTCTGGCATTTTCTCGATTTTTCTGGATAGTAAAAATAATTAAGAGATATCTATTTATTAAATGTTAAATGCACGCGCCCTTGTATTTTTACTTTTTCGGCTCAGCTTTCTCTAACAATTCGTGACACGCTGCGTTGCACGGGAAAATAAAACAATTTTAATTACAATTCTACTAAAAATAGCTAAATAAATACAAAATCCGTAACACTATTCTTTAATATAGCAATTTTACTCGCAACTAAATTTATTTCGGTTTTCTAGCTTTTTAATTTTTTTAATGGAAGGTTGTATTAGAGAATTTGGTATAATTTATTTGACACATTTTTCTCATTTTAAGTTGATATTTTAGTAATTTGTGGCTTAATTTTGTCTATTACATTTACTTATTTACTCGAAACTTCTGTTACACATTTTCCAATGGATCAGGAGAAAAATCTTTTGTCTCATGAAATTGCATTTATTAAAATTATCTTAAATGAAAATAAGTGCAATTAGAGGCAAAAAAGTTCAATATTCATCAAAAATCTATCAGTCTTATTATAAAACTTTTTTGAATAGTGGATTTACAAAAAAGAAAGTTTGTGGTTTTTGTGATTACGGCAAAGCCTCGAGATCTATCTGCCTAAGGAGAGGGATGATTTCTAGCAGGTATTTCTAAGGGAAACTGACTCGTATGCACGTTACACATGGAGAAAACCACGAAAATTCCCATACAGACAGCCCGTTTGTTTATTCGAACCTCGAATTCAACTACCAGCGTTCGGTGACTTTACCGCTCGGCCGCTGAGGGGCTGACAAAGAAGAAAGAGAAATACGATAGAAAAATGAAACAGATTCCAAGAATATGAAAGATATTGGTAAAAATGAACTATAGAAAAAATCTTTAAATTAGTTGATTTTTACAGGATAGGAACATCATTTGGGATAGTGAAAAGAACATTATTATATAACAGATTGAAAATTTGCAATCGAAAGTTTGCGGCACTCGAAAAAATTGACCAAACCAGTAATTTCTGTAATTATTAAATTGGCTCTGGACAAAGGAAGCTCACACTATTAAATACTTCCTCTTAGATTGTCACAGACTGAATAAGCAAATTAATATCTTTCTGTCCTCTCTCTCTTGTAAATTATATAAATCCAAATTCTGACTTTAACTTGCAATGGTCCTTTAACTTTTCATTTTAATTTGGCTATTTCCCCTTTCTGTCTTGAAAAAGAGTAACTGCTCAGAATAAATCACTCTAAAGTGCGTCATTTCAAAATTAACACCATCATATGATTTTACATAAAGTTCTGACTCAAGCTTCATAACATAAACGTTTCAGCCAATAATAATTTTTAAAGTTTAAATATTATCCATTCCATATAAGCAAATGAAACAACATAGTAAAAAATAATTATATAAAACTAAAACCAAAATTACTTTGAAATCAAATTCCATCTGGGAACAAGACACAATTTGCTTTCCGTTTCTCTTGCTATTTTATATTGCCGCCTGCTCCTTTCTTCAAATACATTCAAAAATTTTATCGCTACCAATGTAATTCTTCAAGAACAGCCACATGTTGCGCTACTTATCTCCGTTGATTTAGTAAAATGTTTGGCTAATGAGAAATAACACGAAATACTCAAATCGGCCAAGCTTCTTCTAAACATCTATCAAGCCATATACTGTAATAATATATAGATATATGTATAATTCACTATAAATTATAAAAAGAAAACTCTCCATATTACATCTCCAAGCAACGGAAATTCAATTTAAAAACAATATTGAAAAGGTATATTTCAGAATTTAAAAAAATTTATAGAATTTTCAGTCCTCCTTGCTTTAAACACAGTTAAGGAAAAACTAAATCGCAAAAATGCCAAATTCAAAAGAAAACTTTTTAAGTATTGAAAAACCAGTTACTGTTATTGATAGCAGATTAATCGACTTATCAAGGGGATAAACCAATCTACCATCAATTAACAATAACTAAAAAAAGAGAGAGTGTTTCATCTTACTTCCAAGTAAGCGTCAAATTATTTGCTAGATTCAAATCACTAATTGATACTCAATCAAAATAAAGATATTAGTCACTAAACCAAAACAATCCTCTTAAAAAGCAAATAATCTTTAAGATTAAAATTTTTTACTAAGAACACAATTAATCTGAACGAGATGCTTACTTTAGAAGACATATCCCCTACACTCTCTTTTCATTTCAAATACAAAATTAAAAACAAAAGTAGATTCAAGAACAAATTTTAAAAAATCATAAGAAGATTAAAAGAAATAATCCATAAAATTAAAGTTAAAAACTATAGTAAAAAAATTTTTAAATCAAATTAGTAAGCAAAAATTAACCAACTTGCCTTCGAAATTTTAAAACCAAATGACTGGAATGCAAGTACGTATTAAGTGATGGAAATGTTTCACTTCTCTTCTTAAATGGAAATAATACCTACTTTTGCCAATTCATAGAGCTAAATCTATTGTTAAATAAAATGATAACTTTTTTCTAAAGAATTTCAGTTTAGAAATTCCGTTTGCTTTGACATTTCCTTAAATGGTATAATGTAAAAATATTAAAAAAATACGCTACCATTTGAATAAAATTATAAAAACACATTGTATTCAGGATTCTAGTATGTACCTTACTATAAAATTTTATCATGCCCATTCGACTATATTATAAATACGAAGAATGATGCACAAAAGCAAATTATCATTCACCACAAGTGTACAGGGTGTTTATAAAGTCCCGGACCCATTTTGATGTTTAATAACTCATAAAATAATGAAGATATACACAAACTTATGGCATTTATTCATGGAATAACTTATATATTTTCTTTTTCAGGTTTGAATATCTTTACTTTTGTAAATATCGTCTGCGCGTGTGGTTAATTTCAGATAATTTCATTTTCCGGTCTAAATATCTGTACTTTTCTAAATATCGTCTGCTTATTAATTGCATTTTGGAAAACTTCGTATTTCCTCAACTAGAAGAATTTCAGCCAGATGTCGTTTTGCAACAAGATGATGCACCACCTCATGGGGATACCATCGTTCGTAATTCTTTGAATGACCATTTTACAGGAAGATGGATTGGGCGAGGAGGTCCAATTCCTTGGCCACTCAGATCACCCGATATAACGCCGCTGGACTTTTTCCTTTGGGGATTTGTAAAGGACAACGTTTACAGGAGGAGAGTGTCAAACGTTGATGACCTAAAAGCCAGAATTACAACCGCAATAGCCTCTGTGGATGCCGACATGCTTGCCGGTACCTGGCGTGAAATTGAATATCGACTTGATATTCTCCGTGCGACGAAGCGGGCACACGTGGAAGTTCATTGACAAGGGTCATGAAACTTTTTGAGTCTATCTAACCATTTATGTTATTAATTTTAATCTACCTTTATTATTTTATGAGTTATTAAACATCAAAATGGGTCCAGGACTTTATAAACACCCTATATATTTTTTACTTAATACGTGCTCCGACCTTAGGCATTAGATGGAAAGGGAGGGAAGCCTCGTAAAGATCTTTTTAAGGGAAACTGGCTTGTATTCACGTTTACACATGGGGAAAACCACAAAAACGCCCACGCAGCCAGTTCGTTCGCCGGTACTCGAGCCCTGGACCGAACTGCCAGCGTTCAGCGACTTTTACCGCTCGGCCGGCTGGTGGACCACCACAAGCATATTAAAACATATTTTATATCTGACACTTAGAGTACAAAAACACGTGATAGAAATATCATTCAGAAATACAGGTAAAATAACTTCATATTAATGATTCATTTTCTCAGGCTGATTTCTTATGCAGTTTTATTATAAAACCGAAGATACATGAAAAGATCTTATGCATTGTCAATTCATAATAAATCTCTCTCCTTTCTGAGTTTTATTTGTAATAGGGATGATTTTATCATTAAATGAAAAAAATAACACCTGTTCGATATACTTAGTTCCGAAGTACGTGACACACAGTATTACACATTACTTTTGCCAATTATTTTAATACTACTAATAACCACAATGTGGAAAGCTTCCGCTGAAAACGTTTATGACGTCAAAACTGCATGTAATCGCCGTTCATGACTGTAAATACAATTTAAATTGTTGTATTATGCGTATACAGATCTGTGAATAAGGAACAAGGAAATGTGTGAATACTCCTTCCTTAAGCGCGAAATATGCAAATGAAGACACTCTTCGTGATACACAACAAATTCTTTTTCTGAAAGGTGATTCAAGGTCAATGCGAGATGAAATACAGAGCGACTATAAAAGATTCATTCACTTTCAAAACACCATATATTCAGAAGTATTATACGTAAAATATGAGTGATATTTAAAACTAACTGAAAACTCACCGTTTTTTACTTCCTTGTACGAAGTAAAGGTAGTTTTGTAATTGCGAAAAATTTCGAGTATCATATCTCAACGGAAATACACATTTTGACTGCTCTCGAATCCATCTAAACGGTGTTTTTGCGTGGCATCTGTACGCACGGACAAAATAAAGGATTTTTTTTTCCAAAACGGATTGTTAAATGAATTTAAAGTGGATTCAGAAAAGATTTTTTTTCGGGACGTCTGTACGCATGTATGTATCTCCCATAACTCAAAAAGAAAGTAGTCTTAGAATGTTGAAATTTTGTATATGAGGTTGCTATAACACGTAGTTGTGCACTTTCGTTTTCTTTGCGATCGGCCGCACCAAACGTATATATATATATTCCCACTCTGTTAACCGGCTTGGTGAGCTCAGTTTTTTTATCCTTATATGTTGGTAAATTGAGCATTTTTTGCTTTAAAAGTGATTGAATTATCTTTTCCTTATGTTGCGATTAAGGTTTTTATGTCTTTCGTTAATCTGCATGCAATAGTTATAAAATTATCAACAATTTAAAAGAGGTGATAAGCCTAACGAGGTCGCCATGTGTTTACATTTCAAACTCTTAGAAGGACAGTGAATTATGTCAGTTTGTGCACTAACTTCAGTGTCTCTTTGCAGAGTGGTATCCAAAATAAACTTTCAGCTTTGCGCACCGAGAAATCTGTCTTCCTGTCTGCTGGGCGAATTGCTTGGTTTTGCGTAGAGATTCTAATTTTAATTGTAAAAACTGTTTTTAAATGTATTTGGTGTTTTATGTTTTTATGTTCGGTATTTTATGTTCATTTCTTTTTGTATTAAAGATATCTGTCGCCCTGTGCTCTTGCCATTGGAAAATTTTTTAAAAAAAATGTTTTCCTGTATTTTGCAATTTTGAATGAAAATACTTTCAGTTTTTATGTTTTTTTGCCTTGCTGCAAAGTGAGAACTGAATTAATTGAATGAGAAATATATCTAATGAAATTAGAGGAAATAAGTTTAAATGAAAGGCATAAAAATGTGCATAATTTAATAGGCTGTAAGAGGAAGTCATGTGATGCCCACATCAGATTTTTTTTTCCCGCGAGCTGACTGTGACTGGTGCAAGTTACATGGACATGCTGACAAGCTGTGTTTGTTTACGCAACTGACTGATGATTCCACAGATGTTGTTTTCTAATAGGACGGTCCACCCCTCAATGGTACTTGAATTATGAACTTCCGCCCCGCTGGATTAGACGACCTCGCTTTTTTCCCTTGGCCTCTCAGGTGACTTGACTTAACTCCTTGTGACTTTTTTGTTTAAGAGAATAATAAAGACTTTCTTTATGTACCTTCAGACCGAAAACTTTAACACAGCTCAGAGAACGGATCAATGCTGCAGTGATGACCATTGACAAGATGAGGCTACAAAATGTGTGGAATGAGTTCAACTTACCGCAAGTACATGTATCACGGGACCCAGGGATGCACAAAGAATATTTAAAGAGTATATAAAAAACTTGGCGAGTTTGCGGTTATTTTCATATATCATTCATATTTGTACGTGTAATACTTTTGAATACTTAAGCGTTTTGAAAATGAACTAATCTTTTATAGTAGCACTGTATTGTTGAAACTGTCTCGAAGGAGCATTTTTATGACTTAACCAGCCTATATAATGTGGTGGCCAAAGATCAGCTGATTTGAAAAGAGTCAGTTCCAAATGGATGCCACCAAAAAATAAAATATCCCCTAACCTAGAGTTTTCTAAAACTTTTCGGGTCATTGCAGACTTTTCGATGTTTAATTTGCTCAATGCCCTTATCCTTGCACCAGTGATATTCAGATGTCTTTTGAAGACAATTTATAGACTCTGACTGAAAGAGCTTGAAAAGTTTTGCATATTATTTATTGCACTTGCATTGCATCAAATTATTGATTAAAAGTCACCACATAACACTGAGATAGAACGAAACGATTAAAGAGTTCTCAAAACACCTATAGCAATGAATTGAAAAAAAATATATAGTTCCTGCCACAGTAAGCGCCTAATGAAACAGCATGCCACTTGGGTGTACTGAATATGACATGCTACTTGACAGTACTGAATATTTCTGCAAGTTTGGATTCGTGATCGCATTTTTAGAGTATTCAACTAATAGTTCGTGATGCTCTGATCGCATTGAAGAGAAACATGAAGTGATATATACAACCTGGCCCACTTGTGAGAAGAATCTAGTGATAACATTTGGTATGACTTCTGTAGATATCTGACTATAATATTCGTATAATCAAGCATATTTAAATATTTATTTCAAAGTATTTAAGCAACAAAACTTTCAAAGCGTGTTCTTACTGCGTAATAACTTTTCAGTGTCCGCTTAAAACAGCAACCTAGAATACCTCAGAACACCTCAGGGTCCACCTGCGGGTGATAACGCTTACGCTGGAAAACTGTGCCTTAAATTATCTTCTCAACGATACGGAAGCAGTTTTTATGCTAAAAAAATGCTTAACGAAGTCTTTCCAAAGTATTCGGAGCATTATGTAACACTTCATATATGCACTTACCATCTACGTGACTCAGCAAATTTAGCTTTCGCATGAAATATTGCATTATCTTGCACCGATTACTGCTAGTTGGAATATTATTTGTACCCAGTTATTGTGACTGTCACCAACTACTGTTGCTTTAATTTCGCTTTAATAATTTATTTATATTTACTTCACTGCTCAACGTTGGTGATATATATGTTGACTACAAAAGTCCCTATGAACTCGATAATATCCTGGCGCAAGTCGTCGCATCCACACAACAGCGGTTTCAGAAATTTTCACGAGTAGCTTGGAAGCACTTTGTCTACAATCACTCTGTCCACCTCACTCCGAACGTTCACATTCCTTTAATATAATTAAAGGAGTTTTGAGTTTGAAGGCACTCAGCCGACAACGAAGAGTTCCAGTTTATATTTTTGAATGGATGCTATAGAAATACGAAACCTTATCTCCTGGTACGACAAATGCTTCTGTGTGACGAATGCACAGCCTAGCCTCTATAATTTGAAAGAAAAGTTTTGGCTCAACTGACATGCTATGTTCTTCCTTTCGTCTTTAGAATTACCTTTAGAGAAGTTTTTCTACATTTTTTTGGAGAGTTACATGTCAACTCAAAGTTCAGCAATGACAAATCGCCTTAACGGTCATCGGTTTAAGTCTTTCGCTTTTATTCTAAATAGTTTGGTAATTTATCTTAATCTATTCCAGTGCTTTAAACCTGTGATATTAGGGGTTGATCGTTAGTGACCTTTATTGAAAATGAATATTTTGTATGTATCGCATATATATCATTATCATTGTATCGTTTTAAATTTATCTTTCGTATAATAACCAAGAAAATACTGTTTACTAGAAATATTCTAGCAGCTGAGTTCTAAATGTTGTATAAAATTGTGAACCTGTTCTAGCCGCATTCCATATTTATTTTATAACCAAATACCAGCGAACTCTAAAGTTTAAAATCAGCGAATTCTAAAGTAAAAAATAAAAGTGAAATTTTATTGTTTTAAGGTCATCTCGC
The DNA here is from genome assembly GCA_000611955.2 of Stegodyphus mimosarum. Taxonomy (NCBI): domain Eukaryota; kingdom Metazoa; phylum Arthropoda; class Arachnida; order Araneae; family Eresidae; genus Stegodyphus; species Stegodyphus mimosarum. The sequence continues at coordinate 8,590 of KK117187.1, forward strand.
CATATTTTTGTGCCCGAACGAAGACTTTTAAATAAAAGTATGTTTTAATTTGAACTACAGTGCCTGTTTCGCTTCTGATTCGCATTGTAGATTAAGGTTATAGAATGGCGACAATTACTGTCGTTTTTTATTCGAGAATATAATATACTTAGCGATCTGCTAAGGAATGAAATTAAAGATAAAGGTGAAATATTGGCACTATTTAAATCTTTTACTGTAAAAATTGAAAATCCCAAGTCTATGGATGGCAAGATATATCAAGATTCGTTTGTCAAAGAGAATGTAAAAGAAGCCGAAACTGAAGAGGAATTGATTAAGACAGATGACGGTTCTTAAATTTCAGAAAATTAGAAAACAAGTTTAGTCTTTAAATAAACAGGAAAATGTTGAAATTTCTCAATTGTATGAAGTCACATTTGGTATTTTGTTTCTCTCTCTTCGATAACGTAAAACTGAATTAAAGAAATATAATAGGGTTTCAAGGGTTGGATCGGTTTTGGGGCTCAGTTTTCCAAAATTTATAATGATGAATCTCCTACGACTGAAGATAAATTTGATTACACGGGAAACCAAATTCACCAGATTATAAATTATTTTTTATAATGGTGTTATACTTTGCATTTAAAATTTGTCTTGTAAATGATTATTCTTATTCTCTGTCCAATCCGCCAGAACGGAAAATTAATTTTGATACATCTTCCAGTTTCTGTAATTTCAAGCTAAATTTCAAATAAAATGTTTAGACGTTTAATATCGTTGTTAAGTACTTATTAATCTAATCACGTAGTGTTCTTATATTGAAAAAGTAAATACGAGACAATAATTCATCCGGTAGTGCAAGAAGGTTAGTTATTAATTACATTAAATCAAACTTAGTTTAATTATCACTAGTAAAATTAGTAAAACACAAGCGAGATACGCGAATAAACATCGCATATCCAAACTCACATATTTTATCAGCATTCGAAGCTTTATTACAAATGATTAATAGAATATTCTTAGAACACCATATTATGAATCTGTTCCAGAAGCGTTTGGTTTTTAAATCAAACGAGTGCTACTTTGCAGACGCCTTATACAGAAGAATAAAGAAATATTAACACAGTAAAGTAAACGAGTTCAGTTACACTGTTAGACCCCTCCCCCCGAAAAAAAAAGGATAATGATGAAAATTTCCATACAGCGAATCAAGTCCATGAATCTTAGAAACCAGCTGTAGATAATACATGAGAACAAAATAGCACCTCAGTTTCGGTGACAGTTTCTCAGCCGGCATCTAAGCTAACATTTTCCTTCGTAAACTGGAAGGAGAAAATTGGGAGGCGAAGAACTAACGACTGCTACTTAAATGATGGAAACTGAAGAGAGAGTGGCAAGAGAAACCCATTTCCACAAACGGCCGAGGACCCGCTGCGTGCGAAATGGTTTTTCACCCGGCACCCGCTGAGTTGTGCATCGGAGAAAGTCTTTCGATTTAATCGAAGTCGCAGTTGCGTCACTTTTTCTTTTAATTGGTTTAGCCCGGGAGTCCACAAAGGAATCGATAAATCCTTTCTGCCGATCGATAAATCGAAAGAAATGAATAAGAGGACGAGAATTCCGCTGAAAGATAAGTCTCAGGAATGTGGCAAAGATGCGGATCAAATCAACATAAATTAATTTTAACTCCATTCGCTACGATATTTCAAAATGTAGCATAACTTCAATAATCCAAGATAATTTCCTTACAACCACATTACCCGACAATAACAAAAGCTACATGCACAATTAAAGTCGACATAAGCGGAGGCTGACTGTTTTTCCGATCCCCAGGGTGCAGACTCACTTCCCATATACAGTTCAACTCTGTGTGTGTGTCCTCTCCGCCTTCTCGTGGGTGCAATATCGGCATATACTGATTGTTTAACCTAAGCTCGAATGCAAGACTGGTTGAATGACTGTTTTCCCGGTATGTAACGTAAATAATCAATAACTATCCCTAGAAATCCCTTTAAGAAGGCGCCTTTACCCATGGGCACGCAACTTTTAATGTTATTTACTATATCTGATTAAGAAATATTTCATTTTCTACAGTTTACATGAAAATGTTCTGTGCTTTGAGAACATTAAGAATAAGACTTTTTATCACTATTATTACTTTATTTTTGGGAGTATTAAAAATAACATAAATTCCGTTTTTCTAATTTAAACTTTTTGATTTAAATCGCTCGAAAAAAATACTAGTAATCTAAAATGTTCATTATCTAATATGTTTTTACAACAAAACAGCAGTATGGCGAAATTTCACTTTGCATATAATGATATATATATATATATCGAAAATTAATTAAAATCTGAACGATCTCCCAAAATGGCTCTTTTAGAGTTTAATATGGTTTATCTGTCCAGATTTTCGATACAGAGAGCGCAGGGTGAAACATTTTATAGGATATTAGAGGAATATGCATTTAGACTAACATGGGAACGTTTTATATCTTCTGGGTATTTAAATACTGAAAAAACATGTAATGTAATTCTATAACAATATTTAAAATTTTAAATAAGATATATCACGAATTAAATTCATTTTCATTGAAATCAATGAGATTCAAATAAAAAATATTAAGAACTGTATGCATTATTTCTAAATAGTTTAATTTGTTAATTAATAACAGACACATTAAATATAAAAGAATAATATTTTACGTTTCACCGAATGGCAGCAGACTCGAACGAAAAGTGAAAAATCTTGCTTCGAGACTAATAGGCTTTTTGGACTAGAAATTTATTAACTTTTCTTATGTTTTCGTTCTTTAATTGTTCATTAAATTTAGAACAAAGCGAATTTTAATTGATATAATTCATCAATAACTATGAGTTATTTAAAGGTCAGCTCCAGGCCATACGATCTTCTCCCCAGATGTTCTCTAAAGTTTAGGGTCTAAACGGTGATTCTGGACGAATATCGAATATTTCATCCAGAAAAAAAAAACGGCTGCCATAGTAACTGGAAACCCCAAAATTCTAATCAGGTCTCCAATTCTCAAAATTAACAGCTCTCAATCAAGATAAGCAAAACGTTAAAATATCTTGACACTATTTCAGATGATAAATTCAGTTGCATTTCGCATACAGAATACCCGAGAGATAAAACGTCTTGGCAGTATAACAATCTTCTCCGGCTAACACGGAAAACTCAGGCGTCTCCTCAGCATTTCTAAAAATATAGTATCACATAGTGGCAGTGACAACAGTCTGCTATGCAGCATCAGTTTGGTGTACCACGTTAAATGCATATAAAGTCAGAACAATTCTTAGCTTACAAAGACGGGTAGCCCTCTTAACCACCACAGCATACACAAATGCAATATTCAATCTTGCAGGCCTCAAACCACTATATCTGGTAGTGCAAGAACGAGGCATAGCGGCAAAAGTCTTAGATTAACAGTAGAAGTCATCACACACGATGTCGCCTACTTAAACACTGACTATGAGAAGATAGTAGCATCGGCAAAAACCTATCCTGCACAGTGAATGATATAGCAGAAAGGACAGCAGAACTTAAAATATATACCGATGGCTGAAATCTGAGACATGCTGGCAAAGGTAGCAACAGCATACACGTTCCCCGTTACCGGACATATTCTCAAAATTAAAAAGAAAAAAATAAATGCGAGTAACAGATGGCAAAGTCAATGGGATACAGAGACAACGGATGATCTCATTAATCTCGTTAGATGAGAAAAATCTCTTCATCTAATCTTGTTAGATCAGTTTTGCACTCAATACTTCCCTAGACCAGCCTATCTACATAGGTTCGGCTTTAGTGACTTGGACCAGTGTTCCTGTGATAAAGTAGGAAGTCTGAAATATCACTTACATGAATGCACGCTATCATAGAACATGTATCTCTCAGAACACTCTGAAACATTCTGGACAGCTCGACTAGTAAAAAAAGAAAAGATCTAAAGGAAGCTCTCACGGTAATTGTACAATACTAACGATAATGCTGATAATATTTAGGCCTTTTGCACAGAAAGTTACTCTTAATCAGAACTATCTATTGGGAAGTACTGCTTAGGCTCACATAACATTTAATCTGTAACGCGTGTATTTTCGTCACGTTGTCTAAACCGTTACTTTTTTGTAAATAGTATGTAAATATTTCTGTGAGTTATTATTTCTATACTTCATATATTATGTAAAAAGTTCCTATAATATCTGGCACGGCATGTGATTCTATGAAACTGATGTAAATAATCCTATAATTTATGTAGTGCAACTTTTAAACATATGCTGTTAACTTGTAGCAACACAGAATTCCAATATAACTTCTTCAAGCACCGTAACTCCACAATAGCTGTTTAAATTATTCGCTGTACTGTCGCTTGTCCTCCCGGGCCTTGTCTGTGGTGCACAGGTAGTAAGGTTTCTTCTCCAGAGGCCATGCAATAACAGCTTAAATATAATAGCCGGTCTATTGTTCTCATTGGGGTACAGAGCGAGACAGATCTGTCAGTGCTTAGCGGTTTTACCACTCGACCACTGGTACGCATACAGAACTCGGACAAAAAATATTTGAATTCTTGAATCCTTATACTCACGAATCTTGGTAAAATATTTGACATCAGTAAACTTGAATTTCCGCAATTTTTCTCCATTACAAGCTTTCGACTCGTAACCTAAAAAAGGTTGACATTTTAACTCAAAACTTTGGAAAGATTAGTTCTGTTCACCTCTAATACAAGCATTCATGGGGAAAAAAGCGATTTTAGCAAATTCAGACGACTTATGTCACCAGTATTACCAGGAAGAGTTCATCGAACAATGCTTCGTTCTTAATATTTTGTAGAGAATAAAATGTTTATGTTTAGTGTGTATCTGTATAAACTCTTGAAAATAACTTTTTCCCTTTTACATCTGTTTTGAATTAAAAAAGTTTTTAGAAAAACATAAAGAATTACAAGTGTTGGGGGAACGGTAGGAAGAGAGGAATAAATGATTTTGAAAAAGTGATCCTAAGGATTCAAAAGCTTTAAATACATAAGTAATCTGTAAGCGTTCATTAAGCTTTTCACAGCCGGAAACATGAGAAATCAGTAATGCTGTTACAAGTATTCAAACTCCTCACCTCTTGATTGCTAGCCTAATCTGCCATTAATTAAGTACCAAGGCCTGTAATGAAGAAGAAGTAAATTCCTTAGATTCTTCTCACAACTACCACTGGGAAGGAGGGGCACACATCACCAAATACAGGGAATGATGAATTATCGTGCACTATATTTTAGTCGGACGTCAGTGTGGTCTTTTAATATTTTTGGGGACAAGGAAGCACAAAAAGCAACTATGCCTTTCCGCGATTCGAACACTAGACCTCTCGACTGCTAGCCGAACTGCTATCAGTTATACCACGAAGATACACGGTAATGAAAAACAAAATTCTTTATACAATCACTAAATTTCATTCGCATCTTTTTAACAAATATAGACATATTTTTAAAAACTGAACTCTGAAATTCGTTTTTCATTCATATAGATTTCTGATTCTGTTTTAATTAATAAATTTTAATGTTAAGTAAAAATGTCCTATCTCCTTCTGTCCTATGTGAAGGATTCAGGAGATTCAGGATTCGAAAACTTGAGAGACCTATCCTGAGATGATTTTAGGATTCGAAAAAGTCTAAGGAATGAATAATAATACAAATATATTGCGATTATTTATTGAAGTTATAAAATATATGTGTATTTTTAAAGAATGGGGAATGATCAAAAAAAAAAAAAGGTTTGTCAAAAAAATTGAAAATCATTTGTATTCGAACTTACTAATGCAATCTTAGTTTTATTTTAGAGTATTATATACTTATCAGTATCCGAAACCTTGCAAAGAAGACAGCTGAGCAGTAATAGTTTGACCCGGATTTCAGCCCAGGCGAACGAGTTAGCTGCATGACGCTTAATAAGCCCCCCTTGAGTGATGTAAATATCCCTCAAAGGTATCTTTTCCCTTTGGCGTCTTTCGCCAAAATTATTTAAACAAAAATATGTTACTGTTTCGGACAAGCAAAGTTCGATTAAATGCAACTTCTCTTTTATAGTCACTTTAAAAATGAATAAAATTCAGATTTCTAGTTTCAACTGCTGTTCCACTGAATACCGAATATGCTAAGCCATCCATTTCATTCGATGATAACCAGCTCTGAAGAAAAAAGGTTTCTATAACGCAAACTTTAATAATGTTGCCATGTAAACGCCCATGCTTAGGTTTACATGTCCAGATTTCTGGTTTAATGCTACTGAACGTAATTACCTTCGTTTATGATCCGATATACGAGATGCCAAGACAGATAACATTTCATTAATTCCGAATTATTAAACTACTGAACGATATTCAATGATGAATCGTTAAGATAATTTTAAGGGTATTCCTATCCGCGTATCACAAATTTACTTGTCAGTTACCATTTCAATTAAGCAAAGTTAGGTTAAGCGGAACTGCTCTTTTACGGCCACTTTAATTGAATAAAGTTCAAATTTCACTTCTGGTTTCAGCTGCTGATCGACCGAATACAAAAAATCCTAAACTATCCGCTGCAGTCGATGGTAACCAATTCTGAAGGATAAAAAAAAGTTTCTAGAAAAGGAATTTGAATAATAACGTTGCCATGGAAACGCCCACGCTCAGAACGCTTATATTTCAGATTTCCGGCAAGAGTTGCCGATCCGCAATCACCTTCGTTTATAGCTCGATATAGGAGATGCACAGAAAGGTAACGTTTCGTTAATTTCTAGTTAACCAACTACTGGAAGATATTCAAAGATGGATCGTTAAACGGAGATAATTTTAGAAATATTCTTATCCGCATATCACAATTTACTTGTCAGATATTTGTTAACAAAGCTTCAATAGAGGCAACAGGCTTACAAAGGCAACACATACACTGACGAAAAATGTAAAGCTTGCATCCCCTTCATTTTAATCTCCAGTTCTGTTTTTAATTTATGCCACATTTTTGAAAAATACTAAGTACAATTACGGATGCCGTTTATAATTACGTCATTTCAGCATGGCCCAGAGATAGCTAGTCATCGTTTACTTTGCCATATTCAAATAACCAACCAAAGTCCACGGCCTGAGTACGACGCGATAACCTGAGGTCTTAGGCACGTTAATCATTCGAAGATCAGCCTATTTTCTCAACTTTTAAAAATGCTACATAAAAATCCTAAAATTATTTTATACACATATAAAATTTATATATATGTATATATATGTGGGAAATCAGAACCGCCAGCGAGGTGACGTCATCTGCCGCCAGCCCAGTGCAGTGCAGAGAAGCGGAGGCGAGTTCCAGAAGTGGACGAGAACAGACGTGTTCTCTGTAAGCTGACTCTGTAAGCTGACCGTCCAGGAAGTTTGAGCAGGGATGATGTCCCAGTGGTGTTATAGAACCCACCAGCATTTTTGAATCCTGATCTTGTTCCCGAGATTCGACAAGATAAGCCAAACTGTGAACTGTTGATTATTACATGAACAATTTATGGACTATTCTTAGTCGTGGGGTTACCGTTACATTTAGTTATGTCAATTTACTATCTTATATTATCATCCCATCTTTTATCATCTTTCATTCATACTAGTAATTCCATAATGAATTTACTTTATACTTATCTCGTGCTCTTGATCCTGTAATACTACATATATTGCACATATACCTTTCCAACGTATTCCTGCAAAGTCCTCTGACATTACACATGTGGACTGTTGTACCTTTGGGCTCTTGAAAAGAGTTCTTTCTAATCTTTCTACTATGTAAACTGACGTTGACTTGCCTTCCAGGAAGTCTGAGGAGGGATGATGTCCCAGTGAAGTTACAGAACCCACCAGCATTTGTGAATCCTGATTTTGTTCCCGAAATTCGACAAGATAAGCCAAACTGTGAACTGTTGATTATTACATGAACAATTCATGGACTATTCTTAGTCGTGGGGTTACCGTTACCTTTAATTATGTCAATTTACCATCTTATATTATCATCCCATCTTTTATCATAAATTTACTTTATACTTATCTTGTGCTCTTGATCCTGTAATCCTACAATAAATGAAGTAGTTCAATATCAATATACAATTCTGCGCTGGCAGGCAATGCTACCAATTCATTTACCACTAGCTGCAACAATGGATGGGAATATTGAAATATAAAACTATTTTAGTATAAAACCTACTATTCAACCTGAAATAAACTGTTTGCTTAAGAAATAAACCGATGTGAATAAGTAAACTAATCCAGCAATGAGATCAATAGTGCATAGATGCTTAATAAGTCCAAAAAATATTGCCGAAAAATTAAAAGTGCAAAATAAGGTGCAAACAGAAAGGTAATGCAAATAATAAAGGAAAAGGTAAAAAAATTTCCTCTTTCGGCACAGGGATATAAAATTTTGTGCCATGCCAGTTCTGAAACAGGCTGTTCCATTTGTTTTTCTCGATACATCCCCTCCAACCGATGACGGTGTCTAGAGATGTAAATTCTTTATGTAATGTGCACGTATTGGATTTAAATGTTTCTATTTCTCTCTCTGTCTCTCTCTCTCTGTATATATATACATATAAACAATATACATAAAGAGATAGATGTATATATGAATATACAATACACAATGAATATATATATATAACAGCCTGCTCTCTGTGTATTATATCTCCAAGAAACGTTGTAGTTTTGTCGCCAATTTAGGCTAAACTTTCTTCAATAGCAAACTACTTATGACGACAACCCTATTTGCTTCCATCTCTTAATACGTACTTACATTCCAGTCACTTGGTTTTTAAAATTTTAAGGCAAGTTGGTTAATTTTTGCTTACTAGTTTGATTTTTTAATTTTCTTTTTTACTAAAGATTTTAACTTTAATTTTATGGATTATTACTTTTAATCTTCTTATAATTTTTTAAAATTTGTTCTTGACTCTACTTTTGTTTTCACTTTTGTATTTGAAATGAAGAGAGAGTGTAGGGGATATGTCTTCTAAAGTAAGCGTCTCGTTCAGATTAATTGTGTTCTTAGTGAAAACATTTTGATCTTAAAGATTATTTGCTTTTTAAGAGGATTGTTTTGGTTTAGTGACTAATATCTTTATTTTGATTGAGTATCAATTAGTGATTTGAATCTAGCAAATAATTTGACGCTTACTTGGAAGTAAGATGAAACACTCTCTCTTTTTTTAGTTATTGTTAATTGATGGTAGATTGGTTTATCCCCTTGATAAGTCGATTAATCTGCTATCAATAACAGTAACTGGTTTTTCAATACTTAAAAAGTTTTCTTTTGAATTTGGCATTTTTGCGATTTAGTTTTTCCTTAACTGTGTTTAAAGCAAGGAGGACTGAAAATTCTATAAATTTTTTTTTAATTCTGAAAAATACATTTTCAGTAATGTTCTTAAATTGAATTTCCGTTGCTTGGAGGTGTAATATGAAGAGTTTTCTTTATATATACATATATATATATATGTATACCAGAAATTTTTTACTAGAAAGAAATTAAGAAAAACTCAAAGGAATTCTAAACGATTATGATCTGCATTTTGTTCTTCCCGAAGGCTGGATTCCAACTTACAAACTGCACACCTCTTTCCAAAAAATGAAAGCCCTTGTAAGAAAGCACTACTGACTTCTAAAACGTGATTCAAAATTGTTTCTGAATGCTTCAAACATTAAAGTAGGCCTCAACTCAATTTCACAGAAATATTCCTCGACGCCAAAATGTTCTTGCTCGAACATATGCAAAGCACAAAAGCCAACCTGATTCCTTTTCGCAATATGCAGTTTAATACACGAAGGTAGGACGATACTTTCTCTCTCCTAAAACTGCATATCTTGCTGCTGCAGAATGAATGGCAGTTACTAGCTCTCAATACTCACCTCCAGGAACTGTTTGATTCATGTCAAAGGAGGATTTAGAGGATCAGTGTCAACATTTTTCAGCCAGAAACACACATAATTCATGTAATTTAAAATGCATCTAAATTATAATACATATGATTGATAACTGTGAACATTTGCAACGTTAATGCAATAAATGATAGATACTTTTAATTTCATATATTATGAAAAAAATTATAGTACAAGAAAAAAATTATCCCAACGTTTAAAATGTCTGGTATATACTTGTCAGATTTATTTCAAGTAACACGCTATTTCTTATCTTGAATATTTGATATAAAATTTTTTTATTTCTATATGCTTGGTTGCGCATAAATTAGAAATAAGCTTAATATTCTTTACATACATAAAATATCACTACCTTTTAGACAGAAAATAGAAGGCTATCTTACTCTCATAGAAAAGGACGTTGAGATTTTTGTAGAGATAATCCACAAAGTATTTCATATAATATAAAAAATGGTAAAATGAAAAATATTTGAAACCTTTGGTAAAATAAAAAGTACATTTCGCTTTTATGCTTCTCAAGAGTTTATATATTATTCAGTACTTTTTTTGCAAACGGAAGCCTTTTTCTGACGTAAACCTTCCATAAATAGATTTATTACATGTGATGGAGATACTGTTGGTTTTGGTTTTCTAAAGTTAGAAACGTGTTTAGCGAGGTCCTTTTAAGACTTTTGGATTATTATGTCACTGTGTGCTACGCTACGCTGCCATGCATTTTTCATTCGCAAGGCTAGGTAAATGCTGCCACTTTGCAAAAGGCTATTTTCAAAGCTGTCTTGCCAATAATTCTGGTGTTTAATACATATAATAAGTCTTTTAAACTAAGTCTGTAAAATACTTAAAAACCTGTGCGACATAAAAGCAATAAACGCTTTATTTATTTATTTATTTATTCTTTAGGAAGCCGCCTAACTGATGCAATGAGGTTTAGCCTTCAGCCATTTAGGTTATGTTTAGTTTATACTTAATCTCAAATGATAATTTTGATAAGTATTGCGTTATTGCAATTAATACACAGTTTATTACATACAGATTACATACATTATAAAGTTTCCGTACAGAATCTCTTCGGTATTTTTTTAAAAGCATATACAACTTATATAATAAGATTTATTTTATTTATAAATATGTCCAATCGATAATAATTATGAACATATTATGACTATAATAATTAACTAAAAACCTTTCTAATGCGATACTTTTGTACAGAACTATTTACTTATTTATTTACTTTTCTTTTCAAAAGCATATATTTTTGACTCTTCTTTTTTCATGCTTTCAATTTAAGACAGTCAAGTAGCAATTCGAGGAGCATAGATCCTTTCAAAATCTTTCACGATCGTAATTTTACTTAAATGTTTGAATGTTTTGGTATGGTTGAAATTAAAAAAATGACTGAAAAAATGAAATTAAAAATTCGATTTAAATTAAAAAATTTTAGCAACGAAGATAAAATTTGTATGAAATTAACGGTGCTACTAGAGAAGACTAGGATTTAAACTTCAATTCATTCTCTGAAAGAGGCGACTTCTCTCAAAAGCTATGAAAGCTAAGACGGAAATGAATTTCTTCTCGACGCCGGTTAAAAAGCATTTAACTGGAAAACTTAAAACCACAAGCATTCTCGAGGCGTTTTTCAAAATGAAAGTCAACATAAGATTTCCAGCTTGTTATTTTTGCGGAGTTTAGGGGCGCTCAGTAATTACTTCTCACTTTTCAATTTTTCGCTTTCTTGCATCAAATGGTTACAGGAATGAAAATATAAAACGTACGAACTGTTTCTTTAAGTTAAAAGAAACTGAGAAACCGTATAATGAATCTTAAATATTGAATGGTATGTTACAACGATATTTAAAACCATGCTGAAAATATTCAAAAAGTAGGTTTTGTAAGGTTTTGTTAGGTTTGGTAAATGAAAAAAGTATTATCTCTGCATTAAAGTGTCTGCTACATACTTATTTGCTTTAAGTAACACGCTATTTCTTACGCTGAATATTTCCCAAACTTCTGTTCCCTCTACTCTTATCAGAATATGCAAATGAAGTGAGTTTAAAGAACGAGAGAGAATCGATAAATTATACAGAAATTAAATAAAGTAGAAAGTAAGCTTAATCAACTTAGGCCCAGAACGTGATGATTTTAATTCTGTATTTTCGAGGTCTGCGCTGTTTTTTTGTACGTTAAATTTTCACTTCTAGTTACGAAAGAAGACGCGTTAGCACACACGTCAGACTCGTATTAGTTAACACCAAAGCTGTATGTAAGTAAAGCGTCGGCACTCCCATACTATAACATGACGCCAAATTGCAGCGCCAATCCACTGCAGTGGTGGCGATGTAAACTAAATCTCTTCCCCTCCTCCTTTCCCCTGCAGTGACGTCATGGAGGTTGGAAGTAAGATGGAGAGGCCGCAATGAGTTTTGACACGATTGGATGTAAATATTTTGCAATTGCGTCGTAATTATATATATAAATGTATATATTTTCTATTTGTACAGTATTTCAGAGTCCTAAGTATACGAAAAGAATACATTTTAAACCAAAGTTTATTGTTATTAACATTAAAATTATGCATTATTTCTTCTCCACTTACAGAGCTTCTACCTAAAATACTTTCTCAAATATGACATGATTTTTTTAGCTTCTGAGGCATCTTTTAAATGAAAAAAATCTAAGTCAATTTGTAATTAATGCTCAATTCGGTCCATTTCAAATTAGCGCTCTTTTTATTTTAATAGTGAAATACATTAAATAGTACATAACTTTCTCTGAATATTTCTGAAAGGGAATAAAAAAAAAGATTTTTTAAAATATTATTTAAAACTTGTACCTGCGTTATTATAAAATATAGCGGAATAATTCTTTTAATTATCAGATTTTTTTACCTTTAATTTCAACAACACATATCCTAAAACTCGTCTTTATTACTTCCGTAAAACTCTTATACTTTATTACTTCCTTAAGTACGCATCGTCTCAAGGAAACGTGTAGAAATTAATTCCATCAGATTTTGACGAAATCTTACTTATGTAATCCTTAATCCGCAGTATCGATACGCCATTAGAAAAAATTAAAAAAAAATTGGTTCTGAAAAGAGCCTTTTGTAATTAAAAAGTACAAAATTAATAAGTTATAAATAACACAGCCAAAGCACGTTAGAAGCTAACGAGATTTCGGTAGAATCAAACAAACCACCAAATCAAAACAACCAATGACTGAAAAGAAAAGGAGCATGCGCAGTTTTACTGATTGTGTTTCCACATCGCCACCGCTACGGGCGCTGCGGTCGTTACGAAGCGCAATCTCTCCCATTGAAGTGCCGACGCTTTACTTACATACAGCTTTGGTTAACACTTCATTTGTAAATAATCGAGCCTCAACATTATAACGATGAGGATGAAGCTAATGTGAAACGCTACAGCTCTAGCGTTTATTTCTGCTTTTCGATTTTTGAAGGCAACATATTATAAAGAGAAAAACGCCAAAATATCAGAAAAGATTGTCCAAAATTAATAAAAAAATAAACTCAAAGACATACTTGCGTTCCATATATTATACGATTACGCTATTAAACCTAAAGTACCGGCTTATCAGAATAACTGTAAAAGATTGTGAGACGAATTTTCGTTTCATTTGACTTCCAAGTTAGGCGTATCACAACCTGACTGAGATCCAAATAAAATATTTATTAACACATCAAACAAACAAAGCCCTTCTGTCATAGAAATCATGATGTGGACGTTTCGTTCAGGAAAAAAGGCTATCATACCGAATATTTAAAAAATGCTCTGTACATTTTAAACATTTATTAAACAGCACCAAAATAGTTCTAAGACTGTGTAAACACTCTCTATATTTTATCACTAGGTGGAAATAATAACACATATTTTTGAGGTGCTAATAAAAAACTATGTTTATTTCTCGATTATTGGGATGACTTCTTGCCTAAATTTATCCGGATGTCTGGAATTCTACTATATTTACCTCAGGCAGCTTAATCCGGTATTCTCCTAGTTATTTCATTCGCATTCGAGCAAAATGCCTGAAATTCATTTCTGCGTGCGGTTTTTATTGGAGGATATCACGAAGGCAATAATGAAAGAGGCATCGCAATTCGATGGACGGACCTTCTTCGTATTCATTCGGATCAGGAAAATTCATATCTCGACGGCGAAACGGAGAATTCCACACATCCCGAAATGAATTCCCATCCCCGCCGCCAACACTTTTGCAGTTTTCGCCAGGAGAGAAAAGGGAGTTAATTGAGTGCGAAATGAGTCTCAGAACACAAAGCCGGAAAATATGAGGCGAACACAAAAATTAATAAGACTCCGCGTACTAGGAAGCATTAACTTCGAATGCATTACCGTTATTTTCGCCTTTATTTTTCGTGAATTTTAGTGATTTTAATTAACATGATGATAAAACTAATCGACGTCATTTATTCTTTCCACATGTTTAATTCTCCTTTTTATCCCCAATCAGTATATACAGCTTTTAATACATTACTATTCTTGACAGCAAAATACGTATAAAACTGTATGGAAGGATGGTACATGAAATTGGTCGTTATTCCATTTAATTATACCATTCATTTTGTTTAGAATTAGCTTACAAAAATCAATACAGCGGAAAAAAGGGAATATCACCCTTCATTTAGACGACAGGATGCAAAAGGAAATTATTCATGTTATTGTATAATTGCAAAAGTTTCGAATTTTTATTATGGTAACACTTTTGATTGTGAATTTATTGTGGAAACATTTTGCTTGTATTTACTGATTGGTGGCAGGGTAGTATGGGGTTCTTCATACGTATTTTGTGTAATAAAAGGCGCTTGCATGGCACTGCAAATTACTTCTAAAGAGACGAGAAACAATATAAATACTTGTATGAGTATTACCTACGATACAGTAACAGTAGATCTATGTCGAAGATATTATGCCATATATGACAATAACACTGTATCAGAACTCAAAAGTAAACTTTGGTTTCGGCGTTTCTGTAATGATGGAAAGAAGCTTGAAAACCATCCGAAATGATTGCTTCCATCACTTAAAAAGGTTTGCACTACTACAGCTTTGGTGGCTATGAAGGCCTTGGGGGGGCGAATTAAGATCTGTGGCACACAAACCACACATCGTACCGCCAAGGTGAAAGTGCATTGCCGATAACTGCATTCGTTTTCAGCTATTAGTTACCATGCTTCTGTAAACAAAAAGATCAAAGATCAGGAAGACCAGAGTAACTGAAAGACGAAGACATGTTTGTTGGAATTCCCTAAGATGCAAGCTTACTGTGGTAAAATTGGTGGAGAAGTTTGGAGTTCATATGAAGACACAGGAGAAAACATTGATCCCTTCAGATTTCCGGTAAATTTGGATATTTAGTTTCACATAATTTATCGGAAACAGAAAAATGGAAGAGAGTTAACTGTTGCGTTTCAAAACTTGCTCAGCAGA
>KK117187.1:24813-51107 GCA_000611955.2 Stegodyphus mimosarum
CTCGAGAAAGAGGCTTGAGAGATTTTAAGCGTCCACATACTACAAAGACACTACAATTGCAGATGGAAATGTTTTATTTGGGATTAAAACGGGGACCATGTCAGGACTGAGTGTTTGGTGCATATTCTTCGCAAACATCTTCGTGAAACACTTTACACAATCCTGATCTTGAACAGGGAGCTGAATGCAGTTATGTTCTGTGGTAGAATACTGTGATTAAGTGGTCGAAGAACTACACTTCAGAGGGATTTAAAATCCTCTTTTATTAAGACACAATTATGTACAGCCACTTCCCAACTCGGGAGAGATACAGAAATTAAAGACCGCACTTGGGTCTAAAATGAACAATCAAATTAATTTAAACTAAAGCTAAATAGAAATTAAATCGTCGTTGCTCACAGAGCTCTAAACGCGAGGTTGGCCTCTAAACTAAATGGTGCGTAGCAAGATTTAACTAATACTGACGCACTTGGAATTACTTCAATAAGTAATCACGTAACAGCGCTACGGCTTAGAATTTAAATACTAGCTAGTCAGGAGAACGTCGAATAGAGTGACCGTGATCTGAGACTAAAAGCTCTCTCACACTGAGAGGTTTCTACCTCCGGTTTAAATAGAACTTACTTTCGTTTAAGTAGAACTTGGCTCCACTTCAAATTAGCATAAAGCTGAAACGCGCGCTTATTCTAACGGGAAGTTGAAATGAGAACAGATAGAAAAGGGAAAATTAAAATAAAACTTTGTTAGTTTAACTAAAACCTTACAACCAAAGGTGAAGGAATCAGTCAATTTGCACTAACCATCATATCGTTCCTTAATGAATCAACAAAACAGTAAGGTTACAAGAAAACAACGAAAACTTTCGCTTACAGTAAGAATATTATACAGTACGCGTATTTTCGCAAAGTGCATAGTGCTCAGCACCACGTTAAAAAATTATATTAATGTGTGAGTTAACATTACATACATTTTTGAAGTTGGTCACATTATTTGAGCATAAACTTTATTGAACATTGCTTAGCATGCAAAAGAATAAAATGCCCAGGATAAAAATGTAAAATTCTCGAATTTTGAGGACTGAAGTGGAAATCTTTATAAACTTTTAAAATTGGTTTAGATTGTTTGAATTTAAAGACCAATTTTTCATTAAATCTTACCAAATACAAATTTAGAGTCAATTTTGTACAAATTTTCTAAAATAAAATTTTTGGAAAATTAGACTTGAAGAAAATTTCTCATCATTCAGAAAATTCGAGAATTCAAACTTATTAAAAGAACCACACCTTTCGCATTTCTGCTCGAATATATTAGAATTCCACAATACAATTAACTGATTTCGCATTTTTCAATGTACATTCTATTTTTTTTTAAGAAATTTTGTTTTTCATTTTGTATAAACTGTCAATGCTGTTTGATTGAAAAAACTCAGAAATTGCTGTTTTGTGTGGTATTCATACAAACTTTGGAACTGCAGTTTATATTATTTTGAACAATAGAATCCTAGGATGACTCAGCTTGCTTTTTCTTCTTATTATTTAGCAGATTTACGTAATTTTATCTATTCGTAATATCAGCAGACTGATCAAAATCTTTTAAGTGACAGCTTTTGTATTTAGAAGTTTTTATAATTTATCAGGCGATTTAAAATTCCATTATTTTTATTACTTACTTTTTTATTATTTATAAAGCTTTGCAGGTGTTTTCATTTGCTGATTTAAATGAAAATCTCTTCCAGACCGTTCACGTGTGTAAAGCACTAATCTTTCCGAAAATGAAAGACCCCGCTGCTTTAGTATAGCAGCGAGGCTTTTTTTTCTTAAAAGCATATACAAATAGCATAACGAAGTTTCCGAATTCTCTTTAGAGCAAGCTCTCAGATCCTTAATCTAAGCACTTATTCTTTTCCTATCAAGCAGCTGAAAAGACTAAAATAAAAACCTCTCTTTATCATCGTAAATTAATAAATGACTACTTTTTTTAATTATGTAGCTTGAAGCTCAGAAGCGGCCGAGCGGTAAAAGTTGTTAAACATTGGTAGATCGGCACAGGTTCCAGTCCCGATGAGCGAGGTTGGTATCATGGGGGTTTTCAGTAATTTTCCCCGCATTTAACGTACGGGTCAATTTTACTTAAAAAATTCTCCCCGAAAGCATCTCTACTCTTTGGCAGATAACCCTCAGGTTGCTTTGCCTTAATCAATCAATTAGGCAGTTTGAAAGTGTTTTCTGATTCTATCTCTATATTCACCACATATACTTGTCAAAGAACAGCAAGGTTGATTATTTTTAGTCCAAAGGGGCTTTGTCCCTGAGGGACTATTGTTTTCGTTTTGTGATTTTGCATCGAATCACTCTGAATGTCCGTTTCACTTTTCAAACCGTTGCCACCATATATTATCGTCCTGTATTATATTTGAAGAAATTAAATAATAAAAAATCTGCATAAATGTACGTATGTTTCTCGCATTGTGATAAAATGACGGTATCTAGAGCCATCCAATTTTGAATGACGTAATCCTACTGCGAATATGGGCATCTCGAAGCCCAAATTTAAAATTTGGAATTTGTTTCATTATCGATTTCATATTTTGAAAAATTTTAACGAATTTTTGATTAATAAACTCGAGGATTTCAAAGCGAGCAATGGCAACGTTGTACAGAAAAAACGTTTTTATCTCCAGCGTGTGAGACTGTGTATCGGAAATTCTACAGATACGCTGAACTTAAAATTATTTTGCGATACTGCTCTTGAACTGAATTTTATGGTTTAAGTGCGAAGAACATAATATTTACAATAGAAGAGAAACACGCCAATGTGACAATCAAATTCGCTGAAACAACCTTGTATTTGGCGTACATTTACTAAAAACACTCAATCGATTTCGAGGGCAGCTACAGGTCCCTCCTCATCAGGAGAACAAAACATCTAGAAAGGCAAAGATAGATATTTTGTTCTCCTGATGAGGAGGGACCTGTAGCTGCCCTCGAAATCGATTGAGTGTTTTTAGTAAATGTACGCCAAATACAAGGTTGTTTCAGGGAATTTGAACATGATATTTAATAAATAACGGTAATGCACAAAATGTTAAAAAAAGCCCCTTTGGACGTAATTTAAAATCTGAAACCTTTCAGTTTTCTTTTTTTCCATCTTTTTCTTTTTTTTAAATAATATTTTTAAGTTTTCCAGAGAAAGATCTTAAATATCTGTTGACTTATGTCTTTAAAATTATCCTACACCTGATTATTTAGTAAAGAGATTCTCAATCAGGAAAAAAGTCCCTCTTGGAGGGATTTCATAGTTTCAGGAGGGAATGTGGTCAGCCTTTTATTGATTTGTTAAGTACTTAAGTTTAGTTTATATTGAATACAAAAATTTACTTTTAGTCAAGTTTTAGTATTTATCAACATTTTCTATACTTTTTATTGCTTAATTTATAAAACGCATTAATATTATATAAATTTAAATAAATGCATATGTTAGTTACTTTTTGAGTTTGGGAAATAAGGGGAGCAAAATGATTGCCTATCAGTGGTGAAAGGTGTGCAAGGGGTAAAAAGGGTTGAGAACCACTGTATAATGGTTAGTGACGCTGATTGCAGTATCGAAAGATCCGGGTTCCAGTACCAGAGAAGGTATAGATGTTTGTAAATGTATAGTTTTTTGGGCATGTGGGTACTTGAAATATACGGTATGCTGAAATTTCTCTCGACTGGATTTAGGGTAGCAGAAGAAAGGTAGGAGACCCTCGGACCCGTCTCCTGGAGTGCTCTACTTCAAAACTGGGAAAGTCGTACTGTCATGTATGTGGTGCTTAAGATTCATGCTAATGACAGAGGAAAACTTGCACGCCTTGCCACGATAAAATTCTTTGGCTTGTTGTGAAGACAGTCATGTCAGTGAGATTAGCCACAAGAGAATTTCAGATGCGCTTCAAATTTCCAGAAAAGATAACTAATTAAATTAATTTGAAAAGATAACAATAGACAGAATCTATAACCGTCATATGGAACTTTGAAAAAAGTTCAGAAAAACGGCCTTAGTTTAAACATGTAGTAAAATGTATACGTCGACGAAGAAAAATCTCTAGCGTACCAAGAAATAATAATAAATTGCGCTGAAGTCATTGGCAAACTTTGAAAATTCTCTCCTTGTTAACTGTGCGGCTACAGAATGCAATTCTTCCCCTCTATCGTATTATAAGGCGCAGAGAGAGAAAAGTACAAGTCCTTTTGCCCGTATTTTGTCAAATAATGAAGTTTTGAAATTCTGATGTTAAGTGGATAAGTACTACTGTTTATGATTATTATACTATAAATTGGTTTAGGAATTAATCAAATATTTCACGAAAAATTGTATTGGAAGCAACATTCTGAACTCTTTACGTTCATAATCTTACATACGATATTAGTTTGTCTGCTTTTTAGAAATGTGTACTCTTGTAACCAAGAACTGTAGGGATCAAGAAATAAAATTCATCTACAATACATGCATCAAGAAATCGCTTAAAATGTCTTCATCGACGTCTGGGACAATCTGTGTTTCAGTGCCTTTATTATTTGAAAATAAATTCGTTTCCTATAAATAAAGTAATTTTGCTTTGATGATTTCCCAAAATGTCAAATGTAACTCAGCAAACTGAAAAAAAAAATAGATAGATTTCCTTCAAATGATTCTTTGTTATTCCAGAATCCAATCCGAAACACTAGATTAAAAGAATGTACGCTCCTTACGGTAAGAACACAACAGTTTTTTTTCGCCGTCGGACGAAAATTCAACGGAAGATTACGCATTTATACGTGTTTTCCTTACCTGAGATTCAAAAATTTCTGATTTAGGAATTAATTTACTTATCGAGATTATACACTTAATTCCTCTTCTAAATTTTCGAGATACTCGAAATAATCAGGCATACTAATACCAAAATAAGGTAGAAATCAGTTTTAGGATCACATCTAAAAACAGACTGCATCAAAAATGCATATAACTAACGAGAATCCAAGACTCAGTTTATCTAATTACGCAGCTCTTCTATTTGCAAGATTAAAAGATAAGATGAATTTTACATATTTCGCTCATTCCTTCGTTTGTACGAAGATTCTGCTCCCAAAAGATATTCCAGCACAATTCAATTAATTTTGCACGATACTGGAAAGCGAACTGACGATGCAAAATGAAAAATTAGCATCTCGATATAAATAAGTTAGATGTTTTCGTTGGCTGTGCGGTTAATTTTCTATAAAGGGAAAGAATTGGATTTCCTTAAATGTGTGACGAAACATTTTCTATTTATCTCAGATAATGAATGATTATTGATTTGAAACTGAATCTCCGACACCAGATGATACTATTCAATGGAATGGCATCAATCATAACAGCGATACAAATTTGACCTTAAAAATAATCAGTTGGTAAGAAGCACTCATTGAACATAATAAAAAACTAATATCTATAGAGGTATTAAACATAGTGAATCAAATAATGTACAGTTAGCCAGGTTTCTTGCATTTTAACCTTCTACTTAGGCACATTACTGGTCTGTTTTTTAACTCGTACTAGAAATTTGGATGAGATCGCTAAATCCAAATAGTTCATTCTCGGCGAATGGTCTGGCTTTAAGAGAGTTTTCGTGCTTTCCTCCATGTAGCATTGATACAAGCCACAAGCCAATTTCACTTAGCTAGTCCTATACGAAGGCATGTCTCCCTTTAAAGGCTTAATGTGCTTTGGCATAATCAGGTAATCCAAACCAATTCAAAGTAATCTATTTTAAAGCACTTTAAAAATGATTAGATTACGCCAAAGCTCTCTGATGTTATCCACTTGAAGGAATGTCTTC
Organism: Stegodyphus mimosarum; assembly: GCA_000611955.2. Lineage (NCBI taxonomy): Eukaryota > Metazoa > Arthropoda > Arachnida > Araneae > Eresidae > Stegodyphus > Stegodyphus mimosarum. The sequence goes on from KK117187.1 coordinate 30,650, forward strand.
CTGGAGGATTTTTGTTAAAGGAAACTGGCTCGTATCCATGTTACACATAAGAAAAGCCAAGAAGACTCACCCGCAGTCAGTCCACTAGCCAAGATTCGAACCCAGGTCGATTTACTACTACTCAGCTGTCTTAACCGCTCGATGGTGTTGGGGATTTTAAAGCAATTATTAATCGTTCTTGGTGTTATTTAATTGTACGAATCTCATACTAAACTGTCATCTCAAACACACAGCTTAAGCAACATAATTCCAAATTACCTGAATAACTTTTCATGCTGATAAACAGCATATCCCATGTTGTAATTTGAAAGATATACACAGTCCAGTCACATTAATGTGACCACCACGTACTTTCCATGTCAGAGTTAAATAACCAATTACAGAAGGCAGGTGGCAGCACAGTGCAGTTGAGCGTATATAAAGGGTGTGTGAGGGCTTCGGAAAACATTTCAATCGTTGGCGTAATGCAGAAACGAAGCGATTTATCCGATTTCCAAAAGGGCATGATCATTGGCTTTCGGGCCAAGGGTGGAAGCATTTCCGAAACGGCTGAGTTTGTGAACTGTTCGCGTGCCGCCGTGGTAAAAGTGTACCGTGCATGGCAAAATGGGACTGTCCAAAATCAGCGACGTGGCAAATGTGGTGCACCACGGGCCATAGATGACAGAGGCGAACGACGGTTGCGGAGATGCGTTCGGGCAGATAGACGGGCTACCGTTGAGCAACTGACCACCAAAATGAACCAAGGGGCTACCAAAAGTGTCTCCCAAAGTACTATTCAGCGAACATTGCTGCGTCTGGGCCTCCGAAGCAGACGCCTGGTTCGTGCACCTATGCTGACTGCTGTTCATCGACGGCGAAGGCTAGAATTTGCACGCCAGTACAGCAGCTGGACGTCCACTGAGTGGCGACAGGTTGCGTTTTCGGATGAATCGCGTTTTATGCTCCATCGGACAGATGGACGTTGGCGTATAAGGCGTGAAACCTCTGAAAGGAACCACCCTGCAACCATTGCCGGAACGGTCCAAGCTGGAGGCGGGAGCATTATGGTCTGGGGAATGTTTTCCTGGCATTCTCTAGGTTCACTGATCATTGTGGAAGGCACAATGGATCAATACAAGTACGCATCTGTCCTTGCGGACCATGTTCACCCCTACATGCGCATTGTTTTTCCTCAGGATGATGGCATCTTCCAGCAGGACAATGCGAGGTGCCATACAGCTGCCAGTGTACGTGCGTGGTTCGAAGAGCACCAGGATGAGTTTACCGTACTCCCCTGGCCAGCAAACTCACCTGACTTAAACCCAATCGAGCATCTGTGCGACCATCTCGATCGAGTTGTTCGCGCCATGGATCCTCAACCGCGTAATCTAGCGCCGCTGGCCACGGCATTAGAGTCGGCATGGCTCAACATCCCAGAGAACACCTTCAGGGACCTATGTGACTCTCTTCCTGCACGTCTCGCAGCAGTCCGCTCTGCGAAAGGTGGTTATTCTGGCTTTTGACAGATGGTCACATTAATGTGACTGGACTGTGTATTAAAGATTGGAAGCATTCAAAATCATCATTGTCTCTCAAAATAAGCAATCGGCAATGATTGTTGAATGCTGCGATAACGTAACATAAAGTCACATAGAAACAGAAGTTAGAAAGTCATCAAAGTCAATAATACCAATTTAGCAACCGCCCCGCTGGTATAGTGAGGCTGATTGCTGAACAGGCGTGGATTCGAAATCTTGAAGAAATCCTGGATGTTTGTAACCGTATAGTGTTTGTGCGGCAAAGGGGGCACTCAAAATGCATGGCAAGGGAGCATTCAAAATGCACGGCAAGCCGAAGGCCCGCTCGAAAGGTTGTGATAGGGGAAAAGGGGTGGCGTCCTGTAGGATGTTCTTCCTCGGGATTTCAAGGCCAACGAGGCAGCAGCAACGTCAGGGGCCAGTAACATCAACCTCTTGGAAATAGGTGAAAGCCATACATTTCCCGCATAAAGTATCAAACAAGGAAAAAAGTAATGTTTTTATGGCTAAACGATGGGACGAACTCTCGCACAGGAAGGAGAACATTTAATTTCTTTCCAGAAATTTGTCTGGAGATTAAGACGACAAATACCAGCATGACACAACATTATACTGGTCATGGAGCAATCTCCAGCTAATTAAAGCGTCTCAAACTCCCGAGTTCGGACAGTTGCAAATGTGCAGGTGGGACAAGTGATTAAGATCACGTTTTATTCCACAGTCCTGTCACATCAAAACAACACTTAAAGAAATCCAACGTTCACAAATGGAATGTATGGGAACAGTTATAATTAAAAATAGATACGGAAGACACAGATTTTGTCATGGGATTCTGTGCAAAAAATTTGCAAACCAATAACTAGACATAAGTTTTGCTTTATAATTTTATTCTGGTCCATCTTAGCAACTTTGTAACAGTTCTGGCTTCTGTATCAACATAGTGTCTCTACCTTACTATAAATATTGTAAACTTTGAATAGCTAAGTTGGTTTGCACAAGTGCAATCAAAAACACATGATGCCCCCCCCCCCCAAAAAAGAGGGGGGACAGTTCTATATCTCCCGTTCTACTGAACCGATTGACGAAATTCAAATTGCGTTTTTCATGTCTCGAAAGCCCGACTTAGGATATGTATTAGATTTATATACATAGCATTGTTCTAATATAGGTATTTTGACACAAAATAGGACTTTTTTTGAAATGACATGCCAGTTGCTTTCCCCATTTAGATTCTATGACTCAAATTATCCCAAACTTCTAAGTTTTGTAAAAATCGCAGGAGTAGTTTTTAAAAAAATAGCTCTCAAAATTTTAGCTCTTCAATGTTAATTCAATTTGTTATGTATTTATTAATACCTTTTTTTATTACACTTACTTAATTCCTTATTTCATAGTTCGAAATTTAGGTTCACTCCAAATAAAATTCACCCATTTTTTATGATTTATTTTAAAAATTTGTATTTTTAAATAATTTTTATAAATTTTTGGAAAAAAAATTATGTATTATAACCTATAAAAGTTTTACCATCAACTTAAAGTAGCTGTATTTCTAAGTATATCTGCAAAACATTAGAGCTTTTTATTCAAAATTTTCGAAGATATACGCGAATTTGTATGTTGGCGCGTTTTGAAATTTGCCATATTTGTTGAAAGCGATAATAACATCTAATGTGGTTTACGCACTTTGCTAAAATTATTTGAAAGTAGGAACGATGTGACCTTTTTTTCCGCTCATGAACTATGTAAAAACGTAGAAACGATGTGATTTTTTTCCCGCTCCAGGACAAAGGAAGAGATAAGAAAGTAGGTTGCTATGTATTAAGAAGTTCGCCGAGTAAATTATTCTTGGGGCAAACTGAAAAAAATTCGCTAAGTTAAATTTATGAATTTTCCCGTAAATTTCGTACCAAATGTTGCAAAATTTAGTATTTAGGCATAATTTTAGTCGTAGAATCGAAAAACATTGCTATGTTATTTCAGAAAAAGTCCGATTTTGTCTCAAAATACCTATGTTAAAATAATACCATATATAAATCTAATATATATCCTAAGTCGCACTTTCGAGACGCAATTTAAATTTCGTCAATCGGCCCAGTAGAACGGGAAATATAGAACTTGTAGAGACATTAGGTTATTTAGAAGCAGGAATAAAAACGAGCAACGCCTTCGCCGGGAATCGAACCACGGACCTCACGGTTACGCGTCGAGTATGAAGACCACTAGACCACGAAGGCATGCGAAGAAGGCGGGAGAAATACCTTATAAACTGTCTTTTTTTTTTCCGCAGTGTGCATAACCTCTTGTAATTGTCACGCAAAATGTCATACATGCATGTGAACGTGTAAGAATTCATGCAAAAAACTGTCACCTTAAATAAACAATCTTTTGAGAGTATTAACAGAATATACCATTTGATTTGCTTTGACCGTCCTATGGCGAAGCGTACTAGTCCTCATGCAAGATATCATTGCAGAGCATACAATTTGTTGATAATGCGCTTATGAGGCCAGTATCACAAACTTACGATCGCGACCGCTTGTCTATCATATTTTTTAGGATAATATATTTTCAAAAGACGCCAAAATAACGATAAATCTATTGCACATATTCTAATTTCAACAAGCATGAAACATTATACCATTCATTCCATAGTGGAATATTACATAATTTCAAAATGATTAATGATAAAACTAAGGAGTAATCTGTTTTGCCGATCATGTGCTCTTTTTGAGATAAAATGTTTTTAACTAATTATATAATATAATATCCGTCAAATTAAAAAAATTACTTCTTTAGTACAATATGATCATAAATTTATCACAGCGTATTAACAATTTTATCTTCGCATTCAAAACAAATAAACTCTGTTTTGTAACAACATCTATTCAAGATGACCACTTCTGAAAGTGACCAGCATTTCTAAGAACATTAATGAGAACTAGCGTGGAAATTTTACCTCTCTAAGAAGATCACCACCAACGTTTCGAGAGGTCGTCATGGAGAAGATTACAATTTCTTTTTCATTCCTAATCTCCTCCGGTAAAATTCACGGCACGTTATTGTACGTAACGTATACCTGGGCAGAGAATCGTCTGTTTTTGATGAAGTTAGAAAGATAAAGTATACTGTAATGTGCATTTCGCAAATGCCTCCGTTAGAAATAGTAGCGATATCTTGATTTTATATTTTGGTGGACAGACTATATTTTATGAAAGCTAATCCAAGACACGTCATGAAAAATTAACAGCAGAGCTAATAAAGCCTTAAGGTTTTTACATTAATATGAACAATTAATTTGAAGAAATAAAAACATATGAAATTGCAGAAAGCTCAACGAGCAGAAATGCTGAGTATACTGAAAAGTTCAATGGGCTTTTTATATCTTGCCTGTTTTGAAGATACAGGTGACTTGAAAGTGTGTTAATTAAATTACCCAATAAGATCTAAAATATTACTTAAAAATTTTATATTAAAATACATGAATCGCTCAGCAACAACATTACTAAAAGTTTTGCTCTGTTTCTTTCCTTCCTTCTATAAATTAATAATTTATTCGTTTTCAGCTTTTATAATCACTCAGTTGAAAACCCCTAGCATTTCTCTATTCAGGACACAGTTGGGACTGAATTCGGAATTCAGTATTGTCTGGGCCATTTCTGGACGTCTGGTAAACCTCTGTTTTGATGGTGAGTCAAAATTAAATAAATTTGGGAAAAATTCGACCAAACTGGCAAACACTGGTGAGTGACTGAACCGGAAGATTTCATAATTGGCAACAAGTCTGCAGCCAAACTCGAACAACGGAAAATAACCGCATAAACTATTTTCTACTCTAAAATAAATCTGATTTTGTAAAAAATATTTACATCAAACTCACATGATCTAAAAAATATTGACATTAAAAACCTTGTAGGGGCATAAGGTATTTTTATGAAAGCGGAAGAGATGAAAAATGACCAAGTCCTCCCCGGGACTCGAATACGCGTCGAGCGTGCTGATCACTACACCACGAAGGCATGCTAGGAAGGCGGGAGAAATACCTTACGTACTCTCCCTTTTAAAGGGCGACTGGGGATTAGGGGACACACTCGCCAAATCTTGATGGTGGAGAATCATCATCCACAGCCTTTTTTAGTTCGGGAGCCACTGTAGAAACATTAGGTATTTTTTGAAAGCAAGAGAGATGAAAAATGAGCAATGCCCTAGCCGGGACTCGAACCACGGACCTCACGAATACGCGCCAATCGTTCTGAATACTAAACCACGAAGGCATGCGAAGAGGGCGGGAAAAATACCTTATAACCTCTATAACAGCCTTTTTTCCAAAAAATTTGAAAAGGTACAATATATTACGCTATATTACCATGCATTTACTATTCCCTCCCCCACCCCCCGATTTAGAAGTATTGGGATTAATACTTGTAATAGTGCAGCACCGAAGTATGTGGGCTCGAGGTCCAACATCCATAAAGAATTATATTCTTACTAGTCTATTACCACAGAATAAATTTAATAGTCCGAATCACAGAATATTCGAAAATGTAAAACACTAAAATTCGGTGCGCACGGTTCACATGAAAATTTTAAAACTATCCAGCTGGTATACGTTAAATAACAGTCATTAAGGCTATAAGAAAATTTAAAGGCAGTATAATGAAAAAGTAATTCAATAAAAGAAATAAATACAGAAATAGAGAAAGAATAGAAAAATCTTATCAAAGATCCACCAACACATAACAATATAAACTAAATAGGAAAAGTAAAAATCAAATCGAAAATATATATACCAATATTGTTATAAATTTAAGTCATGTTCTTCGCAAACGGCCAGCTTTCCACACACCATTTATAACTTTGTTATTATCACTCTTATTGTGAATACGAGTCAGTTTTCCTCAAAATGTCCTCCACGAAACATCCCTTCTGTCAGACAGATATTCACATAACTTAACCTTGAACACATGTAGTTCTCCACTCGAACATCTGTCACCTCGAAGTCCTAATTTCGAATTCCTTTTATATGTTTAGTGCAAATTAAATAACACTTTAATTAACAAACTCAGTGATTTAAAAGAGATGTGGGCACTTGGCAAAGCATAGAATATTTATGCTCAGATTTAATCAGAAAACTCAGAAATTAAAAAAAAAAATGTGTTGGCTTTGCCTGAAATAAGATATTCTTAGCTTACACGCGATAATGAGTTGCCATTGTCAAAGTGTCAGACATTTAAATTTTCTTTCAAATTTAATCTGTCTCTTACTGATTAACAAAGTAAGTGACTTAAAAGCAATAAACACAGAGCGGAAGAAGGTATGATTTCATTCATTATCTTCGTTATTATCAAAGAAGTATCTGGACTCTTTAAAATAATTGTATAGTTTTTCGTTTCTTAATAACTATTTTAGGCCGCTGGCCGAGCGATTGGCTAGTTAATAACACACGTATATAATGCTATTGTCATAATCACAACATTTCAGCTACAGAATCGTTTGGTTTTTAAACCAAATGTTGCCATTAGGAGGAGCATTGTTTATTCTCAGGTGGTTCCATTCACCATAACCATACCGGTTTCGTTTAGCTTAAACTCGGACGAGAAAGTATGCCATCTGAATTATTGATCGACACTTCTTATCAGACGATTAAGTGCTCCGCTAACATTGACCAATGGTCTGGAGTCAGACGATGGGAGCACAGTCGTGTATATTAAATCCCAGAAGACGGGATTATTACACGAATTCGGGATTTTTATCTGGTTTAAAAAAAACCTTACTTCTTTTTTTTTTCTCCCCACGTCTTCAAAGAGTTTTATTTTCTCCTCCACTCCTTTAAAAATGTGTATGTGTGTGAGGGATTGGAAAATTTTTGAGAAATTTTATGCCATTTTGTTATTAAATAGGAACTAAAATAAGAAATTATTTGCAGTAAAGAAGAAACCAGAAGGTCTGCTGTTTTATTATTCTTAGTATTCGTTATTTGGAGTTTAAAGCAAGGACTCCCTCTCCCCCCTCCGTATCTACTGCTATTATCCGATAAAATTAAATTTGTACGGCAATCTGTTTAATAGATCGGCTGAAGGAAAAGCATTCTTTAACATGAGACATTAGGAATGTCTTGTGTTAATTAAAATAAGGCTAAAATGTTGGTAAAAATTAGCATTTGGATATAGTTTCAATTAAATGGACTTAAATGTATATCAAATGACAGATTATTAAATGAAAATTAATCTAGACGTGACTGTCGAGGAAATTAATCGGCAATGACCTAGAGTTAGACTACGGATGGCAAACCCGCGCATGCGTGCCACAGTGTGGTACGGTGGAATTTTAACAGTGACACGCGAAGATTTATTAAAAAAAATTAAAAGATCTGTAAAAATAGTAATATCTTCTGTATCAACTCCGTCGATAGATGCTACACGCGAAACATTCGAATGAATAAAATAATTCAATTTCTCAGTAAGACGTTAATTGTTACCCAACTGAAATCTAGATCAAAATTATTGACCTACAGCACCATACTACACTGAAAAGCAAATATAAGAAACTTATTTCAACTGCAAATGATGCAAATTATTGGGTTGGCAACTAAGTAATTGCGGATTTTTTTTAGAAAATCAAAGACAATTTTTTCATGGAACTGAATAACTTTATTCTGTAATGTACTGCCCATTTTGATCAATGACCTTTTGCCATCTTTCAGGCAGCATCACAATCAGACGTTCATAAAACTTCTGGTTTTTATTAGCAAAAAACTGAATAAGGTACGATTTGACATCATCATCATTATAGAAATTTTTACCATTCAAGGATTTTTGTAAAGATCGAAACAAAAAGTAACCAGGTGGTGCAATGTCAGGACTATATGGTGGATGTGGCAAAACATCCCAACCAAGCTCCAATAATTTTTGCCGAGTGACCAAAGGTGTGTGTGGCCTTGCATTGTCATGATGGAATACAACACCTTTTCGATTTGTCGATTCGGGCCGCTTTTCTTCAATTGCATTGTTTAATTTCGTTAGTTCTACAATGTAGACATCAGAATTGATCGTTCGGTTGGGTGGTAAGAGTTCAAAGTATACAATTCCTTTGTAATCCCACCAAACTGATAACAAAACCTTCTTTTGATGAATATCAGCTTTTGATGTTGTTTGAGTTGGTTCACCTGGCCTGCTCCACGATCTTTTCCGCTTGATATTGTTGTAAACAACCCATTTTTCATCCCCAGTTATCAGTCGTTTTAAAAATGGATCATTTTCTTTACGTTCCTTTAGCAAATCGCAGCTGTTAATGCGTTTCTTTCAGTTCGTGAGGAACCCATGTATCGTGTTTTTGAACATAGCCAAGTTGTTTTAAGTGATTTTCAATGCATGTATGTGATACGTGAAGCTTCTCTGCAGTCTCACGTGTTGTACTGTGACGATCCGAATCGATTATTGCTTTGATTAGGTCGTCATCAACTTTAACTGGACGACCAGAGCATTTTTCATCTTTGAGTGAAAAATCACCAGAACGAAATTTGGCAAACCAATTTTGACACTGCCGTTCTTTTAAGGCTTCGTCACCATAAACAGCACATAACTTTTTATGAGCTTGCGATGCGTTTTTCCCTTTGCGGAAATAAAATAGCAAAATATGACGAAAATGTTCCTTTTGATTTTCCATTTTTCAACGAACGCCAAACGAAAACTACGCAACCGATCAAAAAACTTTTTTTACTGATTCACAGCTGAATTGCCAACTATCAAATAACAAAATGTGTTTTGCATTTGTACTACGTCTGCAAACCTAAAAATTCAACTGAAGCCATCTATGAGTGAAATCCGGAATTACTTAGTTGCCAACCCTGAAATTTGGAAATTTGTACCAACAAGCAATTTTCCAAATTTTATACGATTTGTCTCTCAGATATTGTTACAGGTTTGGATGAACATACGTTTGTGAACAAATGTTTTCTATTATGAACATAATAAAATCAAAATATAGTTCAAGATTAACTGATATGCACCTAAAACACCTAATTTTTTAGCATCTTCAAGAGCTAATCCAAATATAGATGACTTGGTAAAAGAACTACATACTAATAAACCACATTTGTTAAGTACTTATTGTTTAAGAGTTATTTAGAATTAAATGTTTCAAATCATTCCTTTATATTTTATATATAACCTAACTGAATGAACATTTAAAAATGTTGACTTATAATAAAGCTGTAGTTTGTACGTTTTTTTTATTTATTATATTAATTTTTAAATGTCCACTACTCAAGACATACAAAAAAATGTGCTATTTTCCATAAAAATTCCGTAAGCAGCCTATAAATAAATTTTTTTCGCCTTTTTGCAGTTTTTAGTAAGTTGGAAGTGACACGCAGAACCCTTTTTTTTTAGATAGTGGCAGCCTTCTAAAAATGGCGCCACCTCTGAGCTAGACGACTATCGATATAGGGCGACTCAACGAAAAAATAGCTAAGATTACATTTACCACCTTAATTCTGATTACAGACTTTTGAAATTAATAAATTAAAAAATATAAGAGGTCACACAAATGTATCGCTTCTCCTTCTGAATAAGAACACCTTTTGTTGTGAACTCCTAAAACTGAATCTTTATCGCCTATTAGCAATCAAACTTCGTTCAAAAAGAAATTCAATCTTTCAAAAAGAAATGAAAATCAAAAAGAAATCCGAAGTGTTTCTGTGCTTTTTTTTAACGTAAGAGAGAAAAAAATCAAAATATTAAAAGATTACATTACTGTTTGAGTAAAATTAAACAAAGAATTATATACAGAAAACTGCATTACGCAGGTCATTACAAAAGATCACACTGTACACAAGCAGAGGTTGAAATTTTAGAACCTTTGTTGCCTGTTGCAGAGTAAATGTAAAAATACATTTTGGCTTACCTAAGTTGGCATAGAAAATAACACTTGTAGCAAAATGTTATTTATACGAATAGATAAAGTAATTTTTTAAATGATGCAGTTTCTTAGAATGACAAGAAATTCCCTTTTACAGATCGAAGATACAGACATTATGAGCCCTTGATAGGCAAAAACTTGCTCCTTATGTCTAATTGAAAAATAAACACATCGATGTAAAATTTAAAACTGGGCAAAAAAGGCAACTTTATATTACACAAAAATTTATGCCAATATAAGGCTGGCTTAAATATTTCAAATTTAAATAAAATCTACAGAAAAGTTAATAAATCTGAATCCAATTGATCTAACCATCCAGTTCACTTTTGAAACAGAATTTGACGATATCTTTCCTTTCCTTGATATTCTTATAATCCGCAATGAATCTTATTTCAGAACTATTGTTCATTTTAAACCCTTTTCTGTTTTTTTTGCCTGCCCATGCTAAGTCATATCAGCCGGCTAAACAAAAAGTGGCTTGTTTTTACTATTATTTTATTTCGTATTCTTGAAGTTTATTTCTCGGAATCTTTGTTGATTAATGAACTCAAATAGTTGAGATCAGTTGCCACTGACCAAGAATTTTCTCCCATGGTCATTAACAAAAAGCCATTAAAAATTGTACGGAATCTCCAGAAGTTCAATTTTCAAGTCACGTTTTCGCTTATCAATAAAATTCATGGTTATCCATTTCTGACTTTAATTCTTGGGGCATTTAGAGCCGATCATGGCAGTGTAGTTGGAGATATACCGGCCAAACCAAAAAAAAAGAGCTTGTGAGGTTTATCCCAATTTTATTAACAGCTATTTTAAGTTATGCTTCTTTCCTATCTTTCTAGCTTCAGCTTATAATTTCCTGCCAGAATGTAATTTCAGAAAAGCTGTGACTGCAAATGAGTAAGAGTACTTACTTAAGTCGATGTTTCACCGACTTCGAGAGAGAGAGTTTGATTCCCTGACTAGCGTGGGCTTGCCTTTTGGCTACGCTCTCTCTTAGATACTACGCTCGGCCATACTTTAGGCCCTTGCTTGGCTTCGCCGATTTAATTAATATTTAGGGACATAGATAGGATGAAGAAGGACTTGTAACTGTTTGCTCTCGAAATAGATAAGTCTTGAGTTAAATCTACGCCAAACAAAAGGTTGTATACCTGATAAGTTATACAACCTTTATTCTTAAGTATAACTGATATTCTTAGGTATAATATTGTATTCTTATGTATAACTGATAAGTGTGGCTAAATCGTTGCTATGATAAAACACACACATATCGATGGAATTACGATACAGATAAGCGAAGGCTCATTACTGCTTGATTCTTAAAAGATTCTTCAGCTTTAGATCCTCAAACATTAAAACTGCTTAACTGCTTTAATTCATCTCACATAATCCAAAACTCAGCTAAAAGAAATCACTCATTATTGTCAACTGTGCTAGGTTTTATGCTCTTCCAAAAGCTAATCCGATCAGAATTTTATTTCTCCCTATAATTTCTAACTCAAGATCGGCATCATACCTGTAGCCAAATATCTGGTTTCTAGATTTTATTCATTACTTTCTAACAATACTTATACCGCAAGAAATTATTCTGAAATCCTCGAAAAACTTAAAAGATATAAATTCCCTAATCTCAGTTCATTGACGTTGCAGTATGAAAAGCATTAAACTATCTTGAAAACATATTTCGAGAATTCCGTTTCGTACATACTGAAAACGAGGAATTAACGTCTGCCACTAAAGTTTCTCTCAGATCCACTTCGTTTCCCAAAGTGATTATTATCACCAAATGGAAGGATTAGGTATGAGTAATCCTTTGATTCAAAAACAAAAGGGAATCCGTACTACTATTTTTCAGGCCAGACTACCGAATATAAGCAAATCTGTGTAAATGTCGAGAGTTAAGATTTTGCTGCAAATTTCAGCCAAAACTGAAAATCCGTATTATAAATATCACTCTATAAATCCAATACAGATTGCCAAAAGGGCGAATAATTGGACTCTACCTTAGCTAGATTTATCAGACAGCTGAAAGTGAATGCCAAATCATACATTCAAAAAATAGATAAATCGATAACGAAAAAATTCTAAATACTGAGAAATCTAATTAATGTATCTTTATGTACGCAAGATTTTCTCTGTTTTAAATTTGACTCAGCCAACTACTTCAACTATGGAACTGAATATTTTCCTTGATATTCTAATTACCCGTAGTGAATCAAATGTCAGCATTAATATTTATCATGACTTTTTTTCTGTTTGCTTGCCCAACCGTGCGATATGATATCACCTTATCACGCTAAACAACAACAAAAATACATTTTTTACCCTTACATGTAATAGGATTCTGAAGGTTTGTTTTTCAGAATCTTTCCCCTCGGGAATTTATTTATTTGAATTTAGTTGCCACTGATAGGGAATTTTCAGCTATAGTCATTGATAAAGCTTTTTGAAAACTTCCCTTTTATTCTCCTTTGTCACCATTAAAGATATCCCACTGTTAAAAAAAAACCTAACAGCTTTGTCATCATCCTATTCATCCTTCCATGAGTTAAAAAATAATAGAATTTTCAACAGCAATTTCAATACAGCTTTCTAGTCGTTTTCTCACTAATAACTAAAATTCGTTGTTCTATTTTTGAAAACTCTATCTCTGATTTGAAATCCTATCCTTTCGCTTTGATCCGCTTATTGGTTTTCGTATAAAATGGTAGTCATCATTCACCTTTGCAATCATTATTCTTTTATACACATTCCTAAACTTTTCACTATGTACTGTATTCCTGAATGCTACTAAATACAAGCAGCACATCTAAAGCCTGCATCTGGGAGGATGACCTCCCACATGGCCAAGGACTTGGACTTTCCTTTTGTTTCTAAGGAACTTCCCTGACATCCCACTTACCTTGATGTATATGGTTTATTTGACACATCTTCTACCCAAGAAAAATAAGGACGTTGCTTTACTTATGATTTTTTATTTTAAAAAACAGTTTTTTCACTAATTTGACTAGTGATTACCTCTAAGTCAAAGAGATAGCTTCTAACGTCGCGTGACTTCTCACCTGAGCTTCTGTGTTACGTATCGCATCTGAAAATTTCATTTTTAATTTGTATATATGTATTTAATTAATTTACTCAAGAATTGCACCTATATCATCTAAAATTTCTGTACGCATTTAATTATATTATCATTATGTATCATATGGTTGGAGTTTCGAGATTTTCTTCATCAAGCTGACGGACTCTAATCTGAAGTTATGACCTATTTAAGCCACTCATTATGCGGAACATCATTAGAATTTTATGTTTTTGTCTTTACTTATAATATTTTAAATTCAAGTTTTACAACAAATTTGAAATGAATACCCGTATGTGACAAAGTAGTCACTTTTCTCAGCACTGAATTTCCTTTCCCATGGACTTATTTAACCATGTTTTTACTTTCAGGATACACTTAAATCAAGACAACTGGCAAAACGCTTGTAGCCTACGCAAGCAAAGCCTACAGCGGAACCTGAAACCTGGAACCTTTGCAGTTTCTGTGAGGAAGAATTCTGCTTCTCACTAGCAAGACTCCATTCTATTCACGACGCCTATGCCTGATTTGATTTATTTTTCTTCCTACACTTCTTCAACTTTAGATCTTTGTTTAGAATTTCGTGAGAATAGTTTTTCTACTGGGACTTCGTTAAAATGCTAGTCGCATAAAATTATTAACTGAAACTAGTATAACATCAAAGTATCAAAATATCTCCTCTGCAAAATGTTTTTACTTCTGAATATGTCTGATTTATTGATGATACAGTTTTACTCAAAATCTAAGACAGACTACGGTTCCTGACAGAAAATAGCGACACTTCTTCGCCATGTTTAAAATGTCATCTAGATATTTCTATTTATTCCATTCGGATTTAACTCTGATTCCCAGCGGGTCTCAATAACTGGAATTTTTTGTATTTAATCTTTTTCTGTCGCGATTTTTTTCTCGCATTTTTTGAGCAATGTTTGTGTTATTATACGAATAATTTGAGAATTAGGTTGATTAACATCTGACAATCTCCTATAAACAGCTCTCTTTTTTCAAGTAAAAGTTATATATTTAAAAAAATAGAGTTAAGGCAAAGACATCACACAGTATAAAATCTTCAGGGAAGGAGGTTAAGTCTGATAAAGCGTCAAAAGGCGTTAATAGCTCGCTGTTTAAGTTATTACTAAAACGAAAGTAATGTAGTTCACACTAAGTAAAAAATAATTCAGTAAACCAAAAAAGCATCAGAAGTATTTCCTAACAAGACAGCTGAGTCACCGCATATGAATAAAATCCCCAATCCTTTCCGAAGCGTGCACTTAAGAGTGCTTAGGCGCAAATACTTCACTTTCAATTAACGAAAGTAAAATGATTCAGAGACATTAAAAGATGGGAGGAGAAACTTTCCAAACCTCAAATCAAGAAACACTCTTCGAAGATAATGATAACAATGTGTTCCGAAATTAAGATTAAAAAAAATATTATTCTGCCGTGTTGCAGTGTGCACTAGTAAGGTGAAGTGAAACACGTGATTATTGGAATTGCGCCTTCTCTAATTAAACATTGGAATATAAAAAAGTAGGAGGGGTGAAACCACAGCCGGGACAAGAGTAAACGAGGCACTTGCCTCAGGTGAAGGTCTAAAAGGAGCACCAAATTAACTGCGAAATTTTAGAAATACAATAAAAATTAATTTATGACTTTTTACTTTCAGTTTTGAAACGTATTAAGAACCGCCATTTTGAAATCCCACATTCAGAGCGATCTTATCAATCAAGTATTGATTTTTTGCCTCACAGTAATTCGTCCATCAGACCCAAATATATGAGGGGCGTTCAAATGAAAGTGGTTCGAGGTGTGTATCTATGAGATGTTTAGTGATAGAAATGAGAGAGATACATAGATAGGAAGAGCAATATTTAATGATTGTTAAAAATCACCCATTACGATAAGGCAGGCGTCCCACTGCTTGGGATAGTTATGAATTCCATCCGTGACGAACGATGTCGGTTGATCATGGAACCAGTTCATAACTGCGGCCTTTACGTCCTCGTGGGACTGAAAGCTTCAATCCTTTAGACTTTTCTTCAGCGTTTCAAAGATGTGATAGTCGCAAGGCGACAGATCTGAACTATAAGCTGATGTGAACTGTTCCAAGACTTCCCACCTTTTACGGGCCAATGCCTCGACACACACCCGGGCGACATGCGGCCTTGCATTGTCGTGCAGAAAGATGACACCTGACGACAGCATACCCGGACGTTTGCTTTTGATAGCCTTATCACGCGTTTCGGAGAACCGTTGGGCATTGATGGAGACGTGCGGCTCCTTTAACTCCAGTAATAGGGGACTCTGAATGCCAAAAAATGCCGTCAACTTCACCTTTACGGCTGAGTGCTGAGTTTTGAATTTTTTGGGCCTAGGCGAGTCGGGATGTTTACATTGCATGTTGATGGACCTCCCTTCCGGTTTGAAGTGATGACAACAGGTTTCATCCCCTGCCACTATGTGCTGCAAAAAGTCGTCACCAGCAGCCGTGTAGCACACCAAATGCTGTAAACTGAGGCCCATTCGCTGTTTTTTGTGGTGGTCAAACAGTATGAGGGGTACCCATTGGCAACAAACTTTTCGATAATTCAGAATGTTGCTGACAATATTGTGAACAGTACCGATGGAAACGTTCAACTCATTTGCAACGTCACGAATGTTTCGACGTCGATTTGTCTTGATTGCCATGTCAATGTTCGTAATCAGCTTATCTATCACAACCTTGTGCACCTAACCGAGCCGCGGCAGCTTCGACACATACGTGTCTCCGTAGAAAGCCACCATTCTTAGACGAATGCCTACCGACTTTAACCATTCCAGTGTTAAAAACTTAATCACAGCTCGTTAATCCGTTTTCGAAGCAGTTGTATTCATACCAGCCATATGTCAATGGCTGCCACGTCCTTACGATTGAAGTCAGCACACATCTCCTTCCGCACACGCATGCTGCATAGTATATACAGCTTCACTATCGCGTTTGTTTCACGAGAATCCAGTTCAAGCTTTTCGCATGCGGCGCTTCGAATCACTTTCATATGAACATGCTTTATATTATATTTTGACTAATCTGCAACATGGCCTTGTTCCATGACCTTATGATAAATCTTTGCCTACTACGAATTTTACGAATCCCAGGAGTACTTTATTTGTTTTCTTGGCGACGAATAATTTTTTTATGTTGATTGCCCATTGTTTCTATGTGGCCTAATGATTTTCATGATTAACCATTATCACAAAACATTCTTCTAAATCCGCTACAAGTTTTACAGCACTAAATGCTGGGTCTGATTTGATTTTTGTAGAATGAATATCCGATCCCTTGGTATCAGTTTGAAATATGATCCGTACTTCGGTTTCATGTAATTTCCATTATTTTCCAAAATAAAAGATAGTTGAATACTTTACATTAAGAATTTTCGGGATATTTGGAAAGATTTTACCATCTTTAAAATGATAAAAAATTAAATTTGGACCAAAACTTGTTGTTATTTTGTAGCCCCTTGCCATCTTCACTTCAGATATGGAACTCTTAATATTTCTGTTAAACACAAGTGATATTTCCAAATGCAGACGATAATTCATGTCATGTGTTTCCATTTAAAATAAAAAAACTATGATTACAAAAATCATGTACCAAAACATTTCAGTAAAACTTCGAGTGTCCGAATTATTATACGAGTTACAGATAAACACTCTTTGAATAAATGATTTTATTACATGGAATATTTTGACAATATATATTTTGCAGTAAGCAGAACTTGAATGTTCACTACAAGATTTATGCAAATAAATTTCCAAACGACAAGGAAAACAAATGTGAGAACTGCAGTCTTTCCAGATTTCGTGCATTTAGAATTTTTTAATCCCCTCCATGTTATTCAGGTATTCATCTTACAGTTGAGTAGAAAATAATAATAATAATTAATAATAATTTGATTTAAGCTTCTCTCAATGTTAAAACCGAAGATTTAAAGCTATCTAATTACTCTGCGATGAATAAGAAAGTTTCTTAAATATAGTAAAACATTTATTTTTTAAAGAATACGTTAATTAAACTACAGCAAAAATTCAGTAATCGGAAAGAAAAGTAAATGTACTAAGTTGTTATTAATTCTTAAAAGCCAAATCAGAGTTAAAACTATTCTTTACACCGATGTTTCTAAGAATAAATCGTTTGCCAGTGTAACAGTTCGAAAAGATGTACTCAAAACTGATAATCATCGGTACATATCCGTATACGTGAAAAATTTCAAATAAATCAGCTCAGCAAAAATGATTTTGAAACCTCGCCAAAATAAATGCATAGGAAAATCAAGTTAAATGAAACACACGAAAATGAACATGAAACATCTTACCCCCTTGTAACAACAGCAATATATCACCAATAAGTTTTTTAAAGCTTACCTGAAAAAGAAAAAAAAATGGTGTTAACAACTCATACTCAAAAACGAAAATCATATTTTAAAAACTTTGCAAACTCAAAAACTTCAGTTTAGGGTATAACACCTTGGCGTTTTGTTTAAATTTTACAAAAAAAAATGTTATTTAATTTACATCTTTCCTTTCTGGCTCTTTTTGCCATGAGCTTCGCTCATTCCAGAATTTATGTAGATTAGAGTGGCAACCAGTTTTACTATGATATGATATGGAGGATGCAACCCGACCTTCCTCGCAGATTTTACATCGCCCTATGGCCTTTTTGCAGGCTGCGCCAGAGCAAACTAGAAACAATACCTCCAACAAAACCAGTTTTAATATAAAATGGAAGAATTAGCAATAGTAGCTGTGTGCAAGAGCTTTGGACTGCTGTCCATTGCTGCATCGCCGGACAAGTGTGCGCTGTTGGTGACTCAAAAGTATGCCCTGATGTGGATATTGCAGATTGAAGATATATTAGATTTTGGTTAGTGGTACATTTGAGTTTCAGTCCCGGTTTAAGGAAAGCTTGTAGCACCTATTCAGGTTAGATTAAATTGTTGAATTTACACAGATGGTGTTTGCACATTTCTAGAAAGATTTAGGAACTATTTAATTAATGTTTGAAATGTTAAGACTAATTTTTTAAATATTCGATATGATAGCCTTTTTTTCTGGTTTATAAGCATGCATCGCGATTTCCATGACGGAAGGGCTTTTATTAAAACTCCCAAGGGTATTGTTTTCCATTCCTATTCCAGTACTTGCTAAAGTTCATCATTCTTGGTGGGTTTGTTCTTAGAAAAAACTCATTTCAAAAGACCTAAGGTACAATAGTTCATAGGCGAAACATCAGGGAACTTTGCAGGAGGAATACGCTCAAAATCTACATGTACAATATCTGTATCAGTCTTCATTTTGCCAAGAATGCAGTGGTACTTTTTGAAATATGTCTTGTTGTTTTATCTTGATGAAGCTTTACTCTTTAAAAGCTATTGCGATAAAGAAATGGAATTTCTTTAAATATCAGACGTGAAACTTACTCTTGCTAGTACGTTGAATAATTTAAACTTTTTTTTCCTTTTCCTTTTTTTTTTTAAATTTCTGATTTAAGAGAACACTACGACAATCATAAACCCCTGACTGAAACTTTCTTTGCGTTGACGGTTGGTACATTATTTTCATTTTCGATAATAAATAGACCTATTGTTTTTACAGTCAGACAGGTACACCCATACTTCATCAAGTGTCACAATATATTCTGTTTATCGGCAGTTAAATAGTTTTCATAAAAAATTCTACAAATTGTTATTCGTTGAGTCACATGCCTCGGCAAAAGCTAATGACCATCCCGTTTTTTTAGCATTTCTGAGTTGTAAATCTTGGTTTGTTATTTTATTTATTATTGCTATAGATTCATTTAAAGATTTTGCATTTGATTTCTGCGTCGGCAGATTTTCTCCTGTTACTAATTCTTAAACTTTAGAAAAATTAGAAACAGTACATACTTTTTTCGGGTATTCGTTCGGAGTCTTTATATGTAGAAGTAATGATTGACGGTTTTTCCATTTCCAATTAATAATGCTGCTTATTTCGCACGTAGAATTTTTAACATTTTTAACACAATGAATTTCACAACGATTTTGAATTATGGAATAGGGCTATTTGTCTTCGGAAAGCGTAAAAACGTATCCTTCCATGCACAGCTTGTTTACATGCGATATTTTGAAACAGGAATGAATTTAAAAGTGGGAGATGATATTTCTCATTTAAAATAATAAGCTGTTGTCAGACATTTCTATTTCCAAACATTTGCTTTCTTTACTTCCTTGTATGAAGTAAAAGAGGCATTATAAAATTTCGCTTTTCAGCTTTCAACTTCTTCAACCGTTCCTAAATCCCTTTTGACTGTTTTTTTCGTTCCATCTGTACGTACAGACACAATAAAGAAATATTTGTTTCTTAATATGATTCAAATGGGATTTTTCGTGACGTCTGTATCTACGTATGTACGTATCTGGCATAGCTGAAAAATGATTAGCCGTAGAATGCTGAAATAAAATTTTATATATGAGATTGCTATAACATCTAGTTACGCACCTCACTTTATTTCAATCGGTCGAACCAAACGCATATACACTGTGTTGAAAACCAAATATATGCATACAGAAAAAATTGAGCCAGAATTACGAAACATTGCATACAAATGTGATATGGCAAGTTGGATAAATGATTAAACTTGTAGCACCAATCAGCATTTTGCAGCTATTAGCGCGTCTGAAATGCGCAGTAGAACGTAAAAGGGCAGGTGCGGCGAGTGACGATTGTTCACAACCACGCAGAAGGCTTGGATACACAGGATAACGAAAGATGCCTTTACGATGTACCCGTAGGCGTTGCGAACAGTTACCAGAATTTAAATAATGTTAAAAAAGACCGTTTGGTCGAAAAGCCGGTTTGGCCACCATACTGGTCGAAGTGATATCGTCATTGTCCGTTGTTGGAACCACTGGCTCAGCGAAGGCATAGT
>KK117187.1:67601-114934 GCA_000611955.2 Stegodyphus mimosarum
TAGAATAAAATAAATGATGTAAATACAAACATATATTGTAATAAAAAAGAAATTTTAATATAAAAAAAACAACTTGCAATAGATTATATTAGATGTATTATTAAAAAAGAAACGATTTTGGATCAGGCACATTGTATATGACGCTACAACTGTCTTTTATTAATCAAAAAATTTTGTAAATTTCCATAAATCTTATCAATGGCTTATATCGGATATTAAATATATATACTTAAAATTTTATTAGTTATTTGTATTATGAAAAAATGAAGATTTAAATTATTGAGCTGCACGTTTATTGATTTTAAATCGCTCAGTTCCTTAAGTATTTATAGGCCAACCTACTAATTGATTATAATCTACTAATTGATCAACCTACTATTGAAAGATTAGTTAAGAGATCATAAATTTTGAGGAGTGGCAACAGGCTATGCACGAGTTCGCGTGGAAGATAAAAAACATTAAATCTGCGCAGTCGCAACAGCTGGGAATATAAATGGATCATACACGCATGATAGTGTAATGTAACGGACTGGTACTAAATGTTTTTGGAAAGACTTAATTAAAAATGTTTTTGAAGGCAAAATAATGATTATATGGATTTCCCGAATAAACTGTAGTCACGGTTAGTTTACATATTACAGCACAGTCCATATTTAAAAATAAAGCACTTTTCTACCAACATTCTGTACTTGTCTCATTAGAACTTGAAAACTTTTAAGAGTTTGCAGCAGTTTACTTAGATCCATTGCTACCGCAAACGATAATTCACATTTATTTTCGAGCTGTAAGAATAGTACTGGCTCTTAATCTCTTCGCTTTCCGCAAATTGCGCAGTTAATTCGTCTTAACGTCCGAGAAACGATTTCTTTCAGCTCTCAAACGGCGCCATTCCGAAGAGTTTCAATACCTCCCAGTCACAAGAGGATCATAAAATGGTCGAATTCGGGAGCAGAACTACCAAGTGAAATGGCAAACCGTTGAGAAAGATCGACTGTTGCCAAGCCGTAAAATCCAGTTTAACAATTACAAGAAATCGCTGAAGTTCTGGAAGAATTCAGATCGGCGAAGGCCATTAAAACAGAAGCTTTAGATGAGTGTTTGTCAAAACCGGCAGTACCGCAACATCTTTGGGTATATTCGTACTATCAGGCAGGGCATAAAGGAGGTGTCGAAAAAACTTAAGATTTCTTTCAAAGAAGGCAGTATTTTTACAATACGTTTAGATATAATAATTTATTTAACAAAGTTATGAAATTGTTACTTACACGATGTGATCATGCTTTGAGTTTCATCTCCTTTCAAATACCACTCACATGCAATATTATTATTATCATTGTAACATTGTAAGGTATTTCTCCCGCCTTCTTCGCATGCCTTCGTGATGTAGTGGTCACCACGCTGGGCGCGTATTCCAGAGGTTCATGGTTCGACTCCTGGCGAAGGCATTGCTCATTTTTTCCCTTCTCCTTTCCAAAAAATATCCAATGTCTCTACAGTGGCGCTCAAATAAAAAGGTGGTAGATGATGGTTCTCCACCCTCAGGATTTGGCGACTGGGTCCCCTAATCCCCAGTCGCCCTTTAAAAAGGGAAGTATATGAAGTTTTTCTCCCGCCTTCTTCGCATACCTTCGTGGTGTAGTGGTCAGCATGCCCGACGCGTATTCGAGAGGCCTTTGGTTCGAATCTCAACGAGGGCATTGCTCATTTTTTCACGACTCCTGCTTCTAAATAACCTAATATCTCTACAAGTGGCGCCCGAACTAAAAAAGGTGGTGAATGATGATTCTTCACCACCAGGATTTGGCGATTGGGTCCCCTAATCCCCAGTCGCCTTTTAAAAGGGGTAGTATATAAGGTATTTCTCCCGCCTTCTTCGCATGCCTTCGTGGTGTAGTGATCAGCACGTTGGGTGCGTATTCCAGAGGTCCGTGGTTCGAGTCCTGGGGAAGGGGTTGCTCATTTTTCAATATCTCCTGCTTTCAAAAAATGCCTAATGTCTCTACAATACTACAGTTGGTTCTCAATTTTACTGAAATGAATTATAGTCAGTACTCGACTGATCGGTCCACCAAACACTATATAATAATTCAATTGGGGTTTATATATCGTGAACGAACTGGCTGCATGGGAATTTTCTTGATTTTCCTCATGTGTGACTTGAACATGAGTAAGCTTCCCAAAATGTCCTCTTCCTTTCTCTTAGGCAGACAGCTCTGTTATACTATGCCTAAATTAATTAACGTAATCTAACCTAAATTAACTGGAGACGATAGAACCCTATCTTTGAAAAACGAGTTGTTTATTATACAACGATGGAAAAAGTACTACCGCAAATTAGCACACATAAAAACAAAACTACCCAAGAAATATTGAAAGGAAAGAAAGGTGTAAAAGATAGCATTAGTGATAGTAAAGAATGTCTGTTAAACGAACTCTGTCAAAAGAACAAAAGGATCTAAAGTGTAAACCGACTTTTTCACACGAGTTTTAAATCAGAGACATTGTTTGAGCTTTCTTGCAAAAACTGATTTTTTGATGGTAATTTATAACTTAGTTTCCTTCATTTCTAATTATGTTTATTCTATCGTATTCGCAATGCGTTCCTTATGTTTTAAACATTGAACTAATTGACATGATCAAATTAATTTATTCTCGAAATTAAAGTGTGTGTAAATGCTGGTAAAGTATTAATAGCAGTTTTCTATTAGTTATGCTATGACTCGAACCACTCTCCCCATTGCTCTTTCCTGTGTTTTTTTAACCTTCCTCTGATTGACCATAATCTCCGGTTGTCCTACCCAGTGACTTTCACCATCCTCTAAACAAATTGCCAGAAAGATGGAATCCTTTCGACATGGGCTGAAAACACAATAAACAATTCTACACCTCAGAAGAAAACAACGCATGTCATCACTCTTACTTTCAGCTCGTTTCAATATTCCAATTTTATCTTGGACTATGTAATTCAATTTGGCATTCTTTTATCACTGCTTATGCTGTGGACAAACAGTTTTGCTTCACTATTTTCTAATACTCATACATGTTTCAATACTTGAAGTCATAATTTTTCCTTTGCGTAACATCATTGTAAAATTAAAACGCTTCAGTTCACATTATTTATTTTTCTTCCAGTTTTCTTCTATTTATTATTTATTACTTTTATTCTATTTCTATAATGTAGTATGTACGTACCTATTACATTTATGTGCACATGCGTACTCGTATTTTTAATTTTTTTTCAGCTGTAATCTAGAAAGTGTGTGCCTAATATATTTTGTATGAATTTTAAATTTTTTACTCATAAAATATTTCTCCAGCCTTCTTCGTATGCCTTCGTGGTGAAGTAGTTAGCAAGCTCGACGCGTATTCGAGAGGTCCGTGGTTCGACTGCCGGCGAAGACGTTGCTCGTTTTCATCTCTCTTCTTCGAAATAGCCTAATGACTCTACAAGTGGCACCTGAAGTAAAACTGGTGTATGATCATTCTCCCCCACCACGATTTGGCGATTGGGGCCCCTAATCCCAGGTCGCCCTTTGAAAGTGGGAATATATAAGGTATTTCTCCCGCCTTCTTCACATGCCTCGAGCTTGAAAAGGATCGGACGAAAAAGAAAATGAAATGTACTTCACTAAAACATACATAACATAAATTCAAATTAATACCATGTTTATTAAGTCTTCCGATGTCAAAAGGAATTTCGCATTATTATTTCTCCAAAAGATTATCTATAATACTATCATATTTAATTTAATTTAATTTTTGGTACCAAATTACAAATATGACATAATTAGATACTATTTCAATGCAAGACATTAAGGCAATTGAAGAAGGAAAAAGGTACAATTCCTCTTTTTCTTTAAACACTAATTTAACACTTGAACGAATAATTATTTCATAAAAATTTACCTTATTAATCACGAGGAGCTTTCAGCCAAAATTTACGTAACTTACAAGGATACGGAAATAGGCGAAAATTCCATAGTGTAATAATTAAAGTCTGCCCGGCATAGAGCTTTTCAAAATTATTGTTCATACTAATTTTTAAATAAACGTATGCCCATTAGGTCTATTGTCATTCCAGTACTCAGGGAGAAACCAAATATAAAGGAAGACTTAACTGTTTGACGACTTTTCCATTCCTTGGTGCCCCAATGGAGATTTGTAGTTAGGCCATGTCGACAACTCAATCCGGAGAGCTACCCAAATCCTTGTGTCAAGGAGAGTAAAAATCCCGAAAGGTCGCAGCGAAAAAAAACCGTAAGTCTGCTACAATATCAGGATGCAACTGGCGGCAGCCTCGCCATAGCTAGCAAGCTGGTGAAAACTGTCCTGGGTTCGTTGGAGCTTATGCTGACTCATATCTACTCCAACCGCAATAGAAAAATCCAAACCTCGTTCAAACGGGAAATCAGCCGAAGACAACTTGAACTGCTCATGGTCGTTATAGGAACAGAGCCTAAAGGCTCACTGATTGACGATTAAAAAAAAGAAGATCCCTTCACGACAGGGCAACACACATGAAGTAAAGTGTAGGATATTCTACGAACTCTGCACCATCTCCGATGATAGCGTCAAAATCCCCTTTTGTTTCCTTATTTTAAGTAGAAAAGCAAGTCGGGAGCATAATTGCAGTTCCCCGCCTTCTTAGCCTTCGCAACTCACCTCCTAGACAACCATCACCTACCACGACCGGAGCAAAAAAAGTGATCTATATCGAAAATCCTGCTTCACTTCTTTCAAAAACAATGCTACCATGAAGGCTGCATTTTTCGACCCCGTTTTGGGACTAAATTTCCATTTTTTACCCTGACAAACCAGAAAATGTACGACATCCACTGTAGGTGAAATGAAAACCTCCGACCCCTCGTCACGTATTTCCTGTCCTAGCAAAGCAATTTCTTTCTAGAAACTTCTCCGGAAGTAGCGTCCCCTTGAGGGAGAGAATGACTAAGCAAAATTTGTTCTCTTTCTTTGATCCTTTCACAAAAACACAGAAATCTTGATTAAATTCAAATAAAAGAAAAATAAATAAAAATTCATTGAAGCATCTGTTTTTCCCCAAAATTAAACAATTTACATAACCGAATATTAGAATTAATCGTAAATAATAAAACATTAAAGCACTAATTCAAATAATTAAATAAAAATTAAGATTTTCCCAAATAAGAAAAATAATTAACTTGATCTCTTTCATAACCGAAAATTCAAACTATTATCAACATAACATACGTACACTGTAGTACAATCTGTAAGCTTGTATGGACTCTCATTATATTATTGATTCGTAAAAACTTTAAATGCATTTTTATAGATGTGCAAGCACAATGTACTTATATCTTCTATACATAATAATTATGAATGTGCTAATGTAATGGACATACTTCTTTGTAGCACTTAACAACGTTAAAAATTATAGCACATTTTTGACTTTTTTAAAAACTGTATCAGTTTACATAACATTAGATATCTACTGGTCTGCCATCCGAGTTTAAGCTATGGTATGGTAGATATTATGTTTCTACCTCTAGAATGACGCTCTATTTCCGTGCAATGTTCACGCCTGCGGCGGTAGTCAATTCGCCGGTTTTAAAAAAGAATGCAAAGAGGTGAATCGGTTCTTGTGCGCTCTTTTGTCCCATCTAGTCAAAGCCTCCTTAAGGGGGCTTTGCTCTAGTGCGACTGCTTCATAAAGGGGCCTCGTTATAAAGAAGCTCGCATCCTTACGCACATCAGCCTCTCTTCGAAAGGACAGAAACCTTAGTACGGAAGCTCCAGCTCATAGTTGCACAAACACTTGCGGAGACCAGTTTCTAATTAAAATAAAGCAACATTCATAAAAGACTTCGGACCTTTATTCAAGTATGATTTTCATTTGCATTACTAATTAATTAATTAAGCACAGGGGTGGAACAAATCTCTACGGATTTTTTATGTATTTCTCATGTGATAAAAGCCAGAGGGTCAAGGAATTATGCTGAAGTTAAATTTATTTTAATTAGCTAAGAAATTTTTCAGTGAAATCCCAAGATAATAAATGAGTGTTAAATTGTTTCTGAAATAAATGAAGGTGTGGTATGTGTAATATTAGATATAATTTAAGGAGGAAAATTTTCTGATTAAGATTGAGACAAGAATTCCAGAATTAAAGTTAAACTTTTACTTTATACATCACGCTCATAAACCTTATTTAAGCCTTATTTTTGCAATCGCTGTCGTAGACATATACTTCCGATTATAAAAGTATAACACTAAATAAAAAAAAATTATTCACGTTATGGTATTTTTTAATTTTAAAAATAAATTTTGTAAAAATTACGAACTCTAGCTGTTTATGCGACCCACCGGTCAGTGTAATTACATTTACAAAAAAAAAAGTTTATACTCATTTTTAAATTAAAAAAACCTAAGAAGTTTAACTCCTATACCAACATAGACCCATATATTTAATTTTTAGGGTTCGTATAAATTGAAGAATGAAAGATTTAAATTTGTACGTAACTAAAAATGAACTCTCAGTTTACAAAAGTGTTTCTGGTATTAGCAGACTGAGTGACAAGCATTGGTGTGGACATTGCCATGAAATGTTTTGAACAATAATTTTCCAAAGTGGATGTCACACAATCTTACAGAATTCGCTTGCTAGAAAAAAAGGTAGCTTCAGTATTGGCACATAGCTATTTACCATAACTTTCATAAATTAAAGGTGAACAGTATTTCCAGTCCAATGATGTTTGGGTATGCTTATTAGATTATTGGTCACTTTACTTAACCTGTTCCACCAAACTAAGTTAATGGCACTACAGGGTTAGGAAGTCATCCTAGTCATTGCTATAAATCTGACGGTTAGGCCGCCTTTCTACATTTTACATTAATCTTTAGTTTCTTGGATATAATTATTTTCATTCACTTGCTTCATTATCTCTAAGATGCCCTTGTTGCAGTAATAGTCCGTGAACAGTCTATTCACAGGATATGTGATGTAGTCGGAAGGAAAGAACTGCTGTCGGAGGTGCTCTGTCAGAGGGCAAGAGAGCAGGTAATGTAGTGCGTCCGCGTCTTCCCCGCGAAAACCGCAAGAACAGTTGACGTCCCGTCTGAGGAATCGTCTCTAATACGCTGGGAATTTCCCATGGTTGGTACAGGCCTGGAGGAAGAGTCGGTTGCATTTGAGCCTCTTGAGAGTAGGTATTGGGAAGATGTTGTAAGTAAATATTCCTGTCTCTTCTTCCTGCCATCATGATGACCATGTCTCTTGGAATGTTGTCTTGAGGAGCCTTTTTGCAACTTCTGCGGAAAGCGGAACTTCCTTGTCAATTCCTGGTTTGAGAGCTGCGGTCTTAGCTAGTTCATCCGCTCGTTCGTTGCCTTTCTGCCCGGTGTGTCCTTTTATCCAGTTGATATTTAAAGGAATGGAGGAGCCTAACGTTAAGAGGATCTCTCTAAGTGCTGCCATGTGCGGATGTTTTGGAGAACGCTCATGCTATCTGTGAAGAATTAAGGGTGAGCTGCTGGTTGCGTACCTAACCATAAAGCTGCTTCTTTGAGTGCAAGGGACTCGGCTTGGAAGACTGAAGCATGGTTGCTTAGACGGAATTGAGCTTGATAAATTTCTTCATTGTTCGAAAAGATCGTGAACGCTGCCTCCACTCGTCCTGAAATTTTTGATCCGTCAGAAAAAATCTCTCTTTGTTGTCCTGATGGTGGCGATTTGCACCAGGGAAGGATGGGTTGATCTCCTAGGTGTAAGACAGGGGGATCTTGGAAGCTTTCTATGCTGGCATAGGAGAGATGTAAATCTTCTTTAAATATTAGATTATGATCCCAAAGCCATCAGTTGCGTGCGGACATTCTTAACATATTAGCATTTTAAAATCTTAAAAGTACTAGCTGAAAATGCTTTCGGAAAATGCCAAATGTAACAAAATCACAAATTTAAAATTATTTCACACTAGTAAATCACAAAGGAAAGTCGCTGAATAGCATTAAAGGAAGAAAAATCAGTCTCAAATTATCTAATTTATTTTTTAAGACACCCATAAAAAAGCAGGATTAAATACAGAAGTTATTTACAAATTTTTAGTACGATTTCGATAAAAAGATTTTTTAAAAAGCAAATGTTTTGGAATAAAGATTTCTGGTAACAGCATGTTATTGGAAATGAGAAATATCGTCTGCTACTTTTAAATTTACTCTTCTTTCAAAATGCTGCATGTTAAAATGTTGAAAAATGTTGCATTGCTTTCAAAAAGCTGTGGATAGAAGGATATGTTTTTGAGCTTCCGAAGAGAAATATGCCTATTCTATAATTCCAAACATTGTTAAATGCAAGGTGAAAAATAAATGAAATAAAAAAAGTGAAAAATAAGCATTGTTGCTAATCGGAAAGGGAAAAGCCGTCATCATTATTTCTACATACAAAGAATACTCCAAACGAATACCCCAAAAAGGAAAGCTGGGTTTCTAACTAATATTTCTAAAGCTGAATCGTTGGTAAAAAGAGAAAACACAGAATTCAGTTGCCTTAAATACATTTATAGCGTTTACTCTATCTGTAGGCTTTAAATACATCTGTAGCAGGCTTTAAATACATCTGTAGTAACAATAAATATAAAAATAAATCGATATTTATAACTTTTAAAAGCTAAAAAGCTATGTTCACCAGCTTTTGCCGAGGCTATGTGGCTCAACGCAGAACAATTTGTAGAATGCTGTATGAAAACTATTTCTTAGGAGATTAATAGAAATATTGTGATCCTCGATGAAGCATAGGTTACCTAAATGGCTGTAACAAAAAACCGTCTATTTTATTATCGAAAACGAAGAAAAATGTACAAACTTGGTTCCGTGAATGCAAAAACGTTTCAGTAAAGGATTTATGACTGTCTCAGAATTCTCTTACAATGGAAATATAAAAATACGAAGTGTGGAACACAAATGTTAAAATTAGCTCAACATGGTATTAAGAGAAAGTTTTACAGAAGAAATTTCATCTTTTTTTTTACCCCCAATGATTTTCAAAGAGTGAAACTTCATGAAGACAAAGCAACTCATACTTCGAAAAATACCCCTGAAAAAATGAAGATTGAAAAGATTCCTTGACAAAATGAAGATGGATTCAGATAATGCATATATGCCTTTTCAAAGTATTCCTGTAAAGTTTTCTGACGTTTAATATATGGACTATCATGCCTTTGGTCTTTTGATAAGAGCTTTCTCTAAGCGCAAATTCACTTCGATTGATAAACTGTGGAAAGTAGAGGAAAGAAATGGAAATAAATACCTCTGGAAATTTTATGAAAAGACATGTTTTATAGATATCACGATGCACACTTATAGTCCAGGAAATTGGTTATCAGAGATCGAACATTTAAAAAAATTCTTTTTATATTTTGGACATTAATTAAACAGCACCGAAATCGTTCTAAAAGAGTGTAAACACCATCTGTATCTCGGCCAATTTTCGTCGTTCGGTAGCCAACAATTTTGTATGTTTTTTTTTATTTTTTTACATATTTTTTAATAATATGCATAAACTTTTACTGAATATAACTATAAAGATGGCATAAAAAGGTTTGTTACTATAATTGCAACAGAGTTATTTTTTTTTAAATTAAAAACGCCTTAAAATATGTTTTTTTGACTGGAAATTCCTACTAACAACGCTTGCGGGAATAATGGCCGCATGAGAATTTTCATGGCTACGGTGTATAATGTGTAACGAAATCGTTTGTGATGATGGCGTAGGTGTTAACGATGAAAGCCGATTCACGGAATTCAAGAAGAAAGAAATGCAGTCGTGGCCCGTTTAACACTATTTTATTCTTGATGAACATTTCTGAACCAGTACAGCTATATTTGTGCAAGATGTGCGTTCAATTTCACGTATTCAGCAACATCTCATCTCCGTAATTTTCTTATGTGTTCTTCATCTACGCCCAGATACTCTACTCTTCGCTTTGGTACATTGTGGTCAGCAAGGGAAATTTAACTAGAAAGCCTGCGTCGGTAAAAATTTCTACTGTCGTGATAACACTCCATAAAAGAAGGTTTCTAAGCATTGAATTCGTATATTTGTAAGGTCCCGCCTGTACAGAAGTTCATATTTAAGCCCTTCAGACCCATCTCTTTAGTTTGAAGCAAAAACAGTCGTAAGAAGGTTAAAATAAAATTTGTATTTAACTCTTTAAATTAATGGAAAGTATTACTTGTGCTGCGGCTGAACCTCCACTACTTGCGGGTAATTAAAATAATATAAGATGAAGTTAAATTCATATGTAAGTAGCGTAGTCTAAGACTACATACAAAATAGACTATTTAAGATGGCTCAATGAATTTAATCGAGAGTATTTTAAACGTCTGCTAGCAA
Source organism: Stegodyphus mimosarum (assembly GCA_000611955.2). Classification (NCBI taxonomy): domain Eukaryota; kingdom Metazoa; phylum Arthropoda; class Arachnida; order Araneae; family Eresidae; genus Stegodyphus; species Stegodyphus mimosarum. The sequence continues at coordinate 77,968 of KK117187.1, forward strand.
GATGGTTAAAGCCGGAATAATTTTGGCAGAGCTGGCAATAGTGCATAATACAACACAAGACTGTCACAAATTCTCTAAAATATTCAAACCCTCCGCTTAAATACACAATTATTTAGCATTCTGGTGAGGTCTACGGAAAGAAGAATGCAAAGTAAAGGTTCAAATCTTAAAAATAAGTAATATGAAATCCTGCATATTAGTAGATACGGTAATTCTGGATCGAGTTAGAAGAGTGGTACAAGCAGAAATATCTCCTGACGGCCCTTGGCGGTAATTAGTGATTTCTCAGCAATTTAGTAACCTTCTATTAATTTCCTAAAATTGAATTTTCGAAGCTCTAGGTAGGATTCTTACCAAAGCTTCCAAAAATGCGGGGAAATCCTATAAATATGCATCGGGTGGGTAGGAACTTGGAGACGGTTAGTTCAATGAGTTGAATAATTCAATTCACAGTCCTAAGACAATAGTAAATTTTATTTTATGAGTTATTCGCTGATTTTCAACATCCTTCACGTTTTAAAGAGGATTTGTCTTCTTTTTGATTGCCTACTTCAGTTATTTATAGCTGTAGAACTCTTATTTATTTCAATAAAGTGTCAGTTTCTTCCTCCTTATATAGCAGAGTTATTAAGGAGATCTGCTCATATGCTGCGCCATGCGAATTCATAGCGCTCGACAGTATAAAAACCAAATAATATCATTAAGCTAATATTATACCAGAGACATATTTGTGTATAGTGTTCTTGCAAATGTTCATGAAAATTATCAACTGGGTAAATTTAAACTAAATGCGTCTAAAATTATAGCGTTTGCCTTTAATACTACTATTAAATTAAATCAAAAGTGGCATTTATTCTGTAGGTCAGTGGTACCCGATAGTCCGACAGTGATTAAGCAGAAAGGCAAATAAGTTAAGATCAATTTAAAAAATAAAATTTAAAAAAAATCTGAAAATTTTCAGATTTTATATTACGCCAACAGGGGCTTTTTTACGTTTTGTGTATTACCTTTATTTATTAAATATCACGTTCTTCGCACTTAAAATTCAATTCAACAGCTTAAAATTCAATTTTAAAAGAGCATATCTTTAAAATTTTCGATACACAGTCTCGCGCGTTGAATATAAATTTTTTTTTTTTCCGTACAGTGTTGCCATTGCTCGCTTTGAAATCGTTGAGTTTCTTAATCAAAAACTCATAAATGCTTTACAAAATATTAAATAGATAATAAAACAAATTCCAAAAAGTGAAACGCCGTTTATAGTGAAACGTCACAAAATACCAAAACGAAATTAGTGGCCCTTCTGGGCTAATGCCCTTTGGGATAAAAAGGTAGGCTATTCAGTCGAATTTTCTCGCCAGCTTAACGACAAGCTAGAAGTTTCAGGAAAACGCTTTTTATCTTTTGACAGGTACGTGAAAATTTCCAACCGAAGGACATCGGTGCCTAGTAAGGCAGCCGGTTACCGACGACTTATGGGTTGACAACTGTTGGTAGAGCGATGTAAAGCTTCGTGCTGCAACAACATTTCCCAAGGTAAGTGGATGACAAAAGCTTAATAACGTAACGTGAAGCTCTAATTTGGAAGGAATTAAAATTTTTGAAGGCTCCTCTAAAGATGTTTGTAATGTCAGTATAATCAATCGCGCATTAAAGAGAGAAATTTTGAAAACATTCAGTACCTCAGAAAGTAAGTCAGAACTGAGGGAAACCTCTAGTTATCATTCGCTAGGTTCTTTTGCGTAAGATAATCCACAGGAGAAAGGCAAACTCCCACAATACTCAGAGATAGCTGGAATAAACGTATATATATATAAAAAAAGGATGCCACAAGATGAAAAGATCGATGGCATCGATTTTCTGTTGTGCACTCGTTATTTTTGAAAACATTTTCGTCCACTCCCCTTCAGTTGTCATTTGTCGTAAAGAATTCCTGGTTTATCGAATTATTTTCCCTCGCTTTTAATCTTTCGATGTTTTCTCTCTTTTCATCTTTGAATGCTTTTGACATTAGAAATACCTTAATGGAGTCTTTCAAAAACTTTTTGCCCATTGCTTTACGTTACGCAATCATGTATTCACCATGCGTACGACTAGATGAGTGTTTCTAGTGCGAAAAGTAAGCTCTTTAATTTCGACAATACAGTAGAACTTCCAAACGCTAGTAACGGGACCTCGCTGATTCCGGATAAGAAATTATTCTGAATAATTGAATATGTACTTCAAGAACTTCACCTGTAGAAACTGCAGCATGCTCAGTCCATTAGTCGTCTATCAACCATTAAGTAAATAACATCGAAAATCGTACAGACTATTTAAAATCAAAACACATACACATGATTTTATATTTCAGGAAAAATAAAATTTAAAATTTCAAAATTACCATACATATTCACACGAAAATCACGAATTCCACATTGTGATGGCATATAACGTCAGCCTGCTGATAAGATTGTCTCTGCAGTTTTGATATATTCGTGAATTCACAAATCTCTGCAATTCAAGTGCAATTCTTCGCCCGCTTCTTTATTCTTCTCCTTCTCCCTTTCTTCTTTCCAAGTGCATGTCCGATTATCCCCTTTCTCTTTTCCAAGTAGATGTCCGATTATTTCATCGCTGTCTCTAAAGAGTGCGATGGGAATAGAATTTTTGCATCTACCCAAGTCTGCCCCTGAACCTCTAAACCTCTACGAACATGAAGCTAGATCGAAAATCGGGCGAGAAACCTGTTTTAGAAACAAGAAAATCTTCGTTGCTCGACTCATCATCTTCAAGCATGATCACAGGCCACAAACGCCAACAGCAACGCAATGTTCTTTATATCTTTCCAAGCAAAAGAAAAAGTAGGCAAGATGTCTTTCAATGTGAATTTTTTCTGAAAATCATGGATACTACCTTTAAAACTCACACATCGACGTATAAAAAGGAATCAATATTCTTCTTTACATTCTAAATAATGTCTTGATTCACTGGTTGGATTAAGCTCATTACGTTGGGCCCAAAAACATAACAAAAATGTTTTTCACATTTTATCTCATAGACCTAAATCTCGGATTTAAACTTGGGCCTCCTAAAGCTCCCTTATTTCGGTATTGCCGGTTAACTGAGTACCGGTAACGAGAGATTATACTATAGCAAGTTTTCCGGATGTCGCCGATCGGCAAACCACATGGTTATTCATGGAGGAGTTAAAGCAGTAATATTCATAAATTTGCAGGGCTAGTACCAAAGCTTTATATACTTGACCTTCTAGTTCTGCAGCTAAAGAAGAAAGTTCTACCTTTCTTCTAAACCTTTGAACTAGTCCTGCAAATTTATGAATATTACGCTGATTCTGATTCTTGTTGCTTTAACTCCTCCAATAATCGTTATTCGGGGTGTTATTTTAACTCAAATATACATAGCTATTTATTTATCGTTAAGATTTAATAATTGCTTAACAAACTAGTTTAAGTAAGTTCTGTTAGATGTCTATCATATTAGTAGAACTTCGGCAGCTTGACATTTTGATTAATTGAAATGAATAAGTAGAGTTTTAGCTCACATGTTATTTTTATGTAAATTCTTTTCTGTACCTTTCGTTTCTTCAGTCGGCCTTCAACAGAACACAGATTAGAACAAACTTAAGTGTAGAGAGGGGCGTTAATTTAGAAGAGGAATGTAGTAACTACCAGTTTGTTAGTCTGAGAATAAAACTGTCTATTTAACTAAGCACCAGACGGTGAGTAATTTCATACTTATCAAAAACTAAGGTGATAATCCCTTTTGCCCTATCCCAGTTTTTAAATGAAAGTTGGATAGCGTGTTTTATTAATTTAAGTCCCTAAAATCCTACAAGTACCAGTGACTAGTATTGGTATATTGTTACAATGGAGTTCCTATACAGTTACAAGTGCTATACCATTTGAAATTTCAATATTCCTATACAGTCCTATTTTTATACAGTTACAAGTGCTATACCATTTGAAATTTCATGTAGACATTCCTGGTTTCATCCACTTTACTTAGGAACTCAGGAAAGACGGGCGACCATTTTGTTCTTATGGTGAACATTTCTTGTTTTCCGGAATCAGGTCACCAAGCGGAAAATCATTGTCTTGTTTAAATTCACGAAATTTGGAAAGGTTTCTTTCAACGTTTCAAGAATTTCCGTATTGTGTAAGAGTGTGTTGCGAAGAAATGCTCCCCCATAAAAATTCTTTTTGCTCGAGAGAAACTCGTCTCCATCTTTTACTCAATAAACGTTTAAAAAGTTTAAAGTTAGCAAAACATTTAAAGGTTTTTAAAGTTAGCAACATCAACTGCAACTGAAATATTAAGTAATTAGTTACTTTTAACGGTACACACGGTGTGATCCATTGAAACAATTTGCCATAATCCATTCTGGGATTTCCTCAATTTTTGAAAGTTTGATTTGTGCGACTTCTGAATCACTCTGTGTTTATTAACTTTTAAGTGTACTACAACGCGTACTTTTAATAAACCTTTTTAGTTAAGCTTTTACTTCTTGTCTAAGCTACTGAATCGCAGTTAACTTCTACTCAATATGATTACAATATTCCCTTAAATTACCAATTACTCGAAATAACTGTACAGATTGTCGGACGATTTTTAGTTCCATCTCTCTTTTAACCAACAGTATCACAACCCAAAGTAAAAGTTTAAAATAAAAAGTATTTAACAACATATCGGCCTGACGGTTACACAAACTCAAAAACTTGACAAGAAACACCAAGTATCCAAAATTCAAGTATCCAAAATAGTTAGAGTTTTCACACCAAATTGCATGCAAAATACAAAATCAACACACCTCATTATGACTAAATATTCGTAAAGCAATATTAGCTAGCAGAAGCTTAAAAGGATCAATTAAATTTAACAATAGAGACACTACAGCAGAATGGCAATCTGCCAACCGGTCTCTCTCTCTGAAAAACTAAGAAGTCTAAGCCTATTTACACTTTAGCTATTTTTCATTCTGAAAATTGACAAAATTAAACGCTATATAAAACCAAAATAATAAGATACCTGCGTTAACTAACATAAAGTCTTTTAGAAGTTCATTAAGCTTAAGCTTACAACTGTTTCGTTCCTAAACAAAGAGCAATCCCAGATATTACATAAAATTCCAATACATTTTAATTTTGTTTCTAAAACTTCCTTTGCGGTATATATTCACTATTCCAGGTATTTTAGATATCTGCGCTTTCAAGAAAGAATTCTAAAGTATCATTTATGGGAGGAATAAACATTTAAATATGTAAGATGAATATTACTCCACCAACTTACTCTATTCACTGAAAAAATGTTTTTAGTAGGTTATTCAAAAGAACTATTCTATATTTGGCTCAAGAAAGACGACGACTCAAGAAGATCAGATTTCTATAGTTACTGTTTGTTGTTAATCATAACACGATATTGATATATCTAGAACCTATCAGAATATCTTGGAAAGTTTTAGAATGTTTGAAGCGATTTGGGAAACAAGTAGCCGATACTGTTGCAGAGCGTTTTTATTTTAGTTAAGAGCGCTTTTGCATGACCTACTCTCAAAGAATAAGGAAGTTTTAATAGGTTATTGTACAATGTAATCTCTTGCATCTCGATACATTTTCCACATCGCAACTCTATACCCAAGAAAAAAGTAATGCGAAGTTTTATCTTCAAATTATTTCAAAATTACGACTTTCATGGCATCATTATCGTTAAATCTCTTTCCACGAATTTTTTATCAGTGGCGTAGTTAAAACTTTCACCGCCCGGGGCAGTTCTTGAGTTTGCCACCTACGTGACCCTTGAATTTACCGTCCTTCTTGATATAAAAATAACTGCAAAAAGTATCAAAATAACATATTACGGGAATAACTTAAAACTATTAAGTTTATTTTTGAAGGAAAACTTTTAATCCCAGTATTTTAATACTATGTTATCATTTTGCTTATTTTTCTTGTTCGCAAAACCATCCACAACATCGCAGATATCTATTTGATTGCTCTTGCTATCATGTAAACAGCAGAGAAAGATTTCTCCAATACAAAATAAATATTTGTGGTTCTTAAATACTTCTTAAAAGATTTTTATTTATAAATCGCTTCTCACAACTAGTAACTCATAGAGCAACTGAGAAGAAAATTCGCATAAATATACAATAATTGGAACTTTGTTTTAGAGATTGTATTACAGAATAAACTGCAAAATTCAAAAAGGACTATCCCTCCAAGTTCCTGGTCTAGCAGTTATGAAAAAATTCTGAAATACTTCTTTCTTAACGAGGAACTTTTCCTTACAAATGTTACGATAATCATAATTTAGTTGATATTCGTAATTTGCATTCAAAAGTTTGAACGAAACAGGTGTGAAAAATGTTTGTAGCTGTTCTTTGATTACTTTATGAGTAAAAATTCTTCTCCGTTTAATTCTGTTGGGCCATTTAGAATTCAATAATTCTTCACCTGCCTCGAAGATTCACCTGATTAACTCCTATAAAATAATGTTTCATACTAAAACAGCCGCCTCTAAAAATATAACATCTGGAGAAAGCCGCCCCTCTCTAGCTACTTCACTAGGTCAAATTTCAACTTAGACAACACATAAATATCATTTGACGCTAAATCTGGGAGACAATGGAAGGATTAAGCTTCTTAAGCGCATACTACTGTTTTTGACTTGCGTTGATACGTTGCTGTTTGTAAATTGCCGAAAGAAATCGGTGTAGCCTTTTGCACATATTTTGTTCATGTGAAGTTGTTGATGTAGAGTCAGTAAAACATTTGTTTCAAATAGATCCAATCTTCTCTGACTCAATATTTTCCTCTGAACATGAGCAGTATTTTTTATGTCAATACCCCCAATGCTCGATCTTCATGAGAATCGTATTCTGCGCAAAATTGTTTTACTCATACACAAATAAGTTTATACATAATTCAAGTGTTTTTTCACTTGTTTGGGATTAAGACTTTCTTTAGTGACAAATTTAGTCACAAAACGATATTCAGTTTTAAATATTTCGAAACAAAATAGCATCTCACTTCATAGTAATCACTCACAAAAGAGCGACGACGATTTCAATATATATATATATATAAATATAGTATATATACTGAAGAGCTAAAACATTATGACCACCTACTCAATAACATGTTGCACGACCTTTGACCTGCAAAACAGCTGCAACTCGCCTTGGCATGGATGCACCAAATGTCTAAGCAGCTGTCACGCAAAGTCGAGATTTTCCGACATGGTTACGTCTGAGCTCTGAGCTGTCACTCCATGAAATCCCAAATGTGCTCTATCGGGTTAAGATCCGGTGAATTAGGCGATCAGTACATTAATTAAAACTTATCCTTATGCTACTCGAACCGCCTCGACGCAATCCTTGTGAGATGGGGCGTTGTCTTGCTGGAAGGTTCAATTTCCAGTTAGGAAGACAGACGCCATGTAAGGGTACAACTGACCCGCAGTTCTATTATGATAGTGTAGCCTAGACGGTATAGTGATTAAGGAAGCCTTACTGCGATACGTAAAGGACCAGGGTTCGAATCGCGTAGAAGGCGTGAATGTAAAATTGTCAGTCCCTTCATAAGAGGTAACGGTGGTCTCGAAGTCTCGAAGTGCATGTCTCTAAAGAGGTCTCGAAGTGCATGTCTATTTACTGGTTCTTGACGACATAAATTAAGATGGAGGTATTCTTCTTTACTTGGTTTTGGTACTTGTTTGGTTATATTTATCGGCTATTCTAGTGTATTTAAATTTACTTAGGACTAAATTTCTGATATCTCTTTAACATATTTTAAAAAGGGTTTTGATATCAATAAATTGCTTTATCGACTTAAGGGTAAATCGCGAAAAATAGCCTAAACGTTTTATCGGTTAATTAAAATTACTTTACTGATAATTTGGTATTTAACATAAATTAATACGGTCCATACATATGTTTTTAATTTCGCCATCGATATTGTAAAAATGCTCTTACAAATCTAAAATCTGGAGTATGCTTTACAAGAAATGAGAATCTATATGTTTTTCTCTACTGTTTCCATTTTAATAATACGGTTAATTTTTTCCGCTTTAATAATCTTACAACCCAAAATCTGATGCAGAAGCAATTGGGGGTGAAAATTAAATCTATATATCGTACATTGAATTTCGGCAGATGAACTTGTCAGGACTGAGTGTTCGGTGCATACTCTTGGCGAACATATTCGTGAAGTAAACTAAGTCCTGATCTTGAACAGAGAGCTGAATGCAGCTATGTTCTGTGGTAGAATACTGTGATTAAGTGGTAGAATAACTACACGTAAGAAGGATTTAAAATCCTCTTTTATTAAACCACAATTATGTACAGCCACTTCCCCACTCGGGAGGGATAACAGAAAATAATGACCGCACTTGGGTCTAAACTGAACAATCAAATACTTTAAACTAAAGTTAAATAGAAATTAAATCGTTGTTGCTCACAGAGCTATGAACGCGAGGTTGGCCTCTATGCTAAATGATGCGTAGCAAGATTTAACTACTAACGCACTTAGATTTACTTCAATAAGTAATAGAGTAACAGCGCTAAGGCTTAGAATTTAAATGCTAGCTAGTCAGGCGAACGTCGAACAGAGCAGCCGTGATCTGAGACTAAAAGCTCTCTCACACTGAGTAGTTCCTCTCTACCGTTTAAATATAAACTTGGCTCCATTTCAAATTAGCATAAAGCTGAAACGCGCGCTAATTCCAACGGGAAGTTGAAATAAGAAATCATAGGAAAGGGGAAATTAAAATAAAACTTTGTTAGTTTAAACTAAAAACCTTACAAACTAACAAATCAATCTCAGTTTTATGCTATAAAGTTAAAAATGCTTTAAATCCTCATGAAAAATGAACTATTTATTCTGAAGTTCAGAAATATCTTTTTGATTTCGACCTGAAAATTGAAAATAACGAAATTTTTATTAAACCAGTCAATCTGCAGTTACGAAGAAATTCCTGGAATTAATTGAACTCATAGACACGAACAAAATAGCTATTATTGAACTATGTAAGATAACATATAATACCGATTCTGAAATATTTGAAGGCTCGATTCCACTGATTGTCTATTGCTGTATTCCTCAGTGAAAACAAAACTTCAATTCTCAACAAAATTAAAAACTGTCGTACAATGAACATTCAAGAGTGGTAAATAAATAAGTAAATAATATAATAATTAAAAAACTGGAGGATTTAAAAAAATAATATAATGATTTCCTAATGATTACCAGACCATAAATGCAATAACTATGAAAATGTTCTCAATGGTTAGGGTATTTTACATAAAAATTAGATTTTTAATTAGCAGAAATTAATTAGAACGTAAAATTATTATTATTTTGCGCCCACCTTTTGGAAAGAAATCGTAAATAAAAAGGATCTAGTTATATACTTAATTAAAGAATATTCTGAGCGCTTTTATAATAAAGACTTATTACATATACATGAATAACAAATTACCTTGAATTAATTTTTACATACGTGCTACATCATTTGGTATTTTATGTTCAGAATATAATTAATTTTCATAAATTTCGTAGCGCTCGATTTTTTGTATCTTCGGTAATGTTTTCGAAAAGAAAATGTACCGGTAAATCAGTTTTAATTGGCAATTTTTCCGAAATCCCGACAACAGAGAATGTAAATTTGCAATTCCCATTATTTATGTATTTTCAGAGAGATTTCATTTTCCTCTTGCAACTAATTTTTCAATGTTTACTCCTTATTAGTTTATTTACTTGCATCTTAGAAATATTTGGAGGCTATTATTTTGTGGCTTTCACATTTAGTTTCCATTAAAGAAAGCATTTTTAAAAATTATGACTATTTAAAAGTTTTTTTTAAAAGTTCTTAAAGTTTTTTTTAAATGCAAATGTTAGACTTTTAACAGCCTGCTCGCGGTAACTAATATTTATTTCTTTATTGCTTACAGGCGTTCTTCATTTTTATTAGCCCAAAGGGCATTAGCCCAGAAAGGCTATTAATTTCGTTTTGACATTTTGCGCAGATTCACTATGAACGGCGAATCACTTTTTAAATTATTGCCACCAAATATTAGAACCCTGTATTATATTTAAAGAAATTAAATAATTAAGAATCTGCATAAAAGTATGTATATTTTTCGCATTGTGATAAAACAACTTTAACTAAAGCCATCAAATTTTGAATAATGTACGTCTCCACCCGAATATGGGCATCTGGAAGCCCAAATTTGTATTTGTAATTTGTTTTATTATCTATTTCATATTTTGTAAAACATTTATGAGTTTTTGGTTAAGAAACTCGACGATTTCAAAGCGAGCAATGGCAACACTGTACGGAAAAGAAAAAAAAAATTATCTCCAGCGCGCGACTGTGTATTGGAAATTCTAAAGATGTGCTCTTTTAAATATTTTGTGATATTGCTGTCGAATTGAATTTTATGGTTAAAGTGCGAAGAACATGATATTTAATAAATAAATGTAACACACAAAATGTTAAAAAAACGCCCCTTTGGGCGTAATATAAAATTTGAATGCTTTCAGATTTTTCGATGATTATTTTATTTTATTTATTCATTTATTATTACTTTTTTTCGGGGGGGGGATTAAAAATGTCCTCAGCGAAGTCCCTTGAAAAGTTCTAAAGCCTTATTACGTTATGCTGTAAGGTGTTTCTCCCTCTTTACCGCGTGCTTTCGTGATGTAATTGCAAAGTACGTACGGCTAGCATCAGAATGTCGGGAAGTCGAACCCCAACGAGAGCAATGCGGATTTATCACAGTTCCCATTCCAAAATAAAAAGGCTAATTGTCTGTACAAGTGCACCCGAAATAAAAGATGGTAGACGATAATTCGATATCTCCTCGTCATAACCTTCTCGCCAGTCTCCTTTAAAGTGGGGAAGAATGTAAGGTTTTTCTTTCTCTTTACTATGTGCTTTAATTCCGTAATTTGATAAATAACAGATATTAGTACGATCCATACATGTTTAGAAAGCACTTCCTAAAGTCAATACCACCCACACATATGGTTTTTTGAAAGCCTGTCCGGTTAGTATCGTAAAGTACGGAACTCGAGTTCCGGCGATAGCATAGCCCAGTTTCACGGCTTCCGCTCCGAAATAAAATACTTAGCAATTTCTACAATGCTTTTGCATTTATCGCATATACACCTTATGAAGTGTTGCTACTGCACGAAATATTGTACAACACAGACATTGATTACCATCAAACAGTACATCATTGGTACTCTTTAGTTTAATTTTACTTTAATAATCTTCTACACTTGGAAGATACTAAATGTAAGATAAATCTTCTGAGGTCACAGTTAGAAAAAGTTTGACATATTTAGAGGAGTATTACACAGAAATTCTCTCGGTTTTTTACTTTTTAATATTGCACTTGAGAGAGTTATTCGTGATTCAGATATGAAAGGCAGTGGCATAATGTTTTCTAGATCTGCACAACTAGCTGCATGTGCTGGTGATGTTGATGTGATCGCCTAGACTTTTCTGCTCTGAGAGAGGCCTTCTTTGCCGGTTGGATGGGCTTAGTTATACGTGAGAAAAAAACAAACTATGCGTCATTTACAAAAAGGAGAATGCTAGTTCCCTATCTTGAAAGAGACCCCTATAATTCTGAATCTGTAAAGAGTTCTGTCTATTTAGGGTCTACATGTTATTACTTCTGATAACAGATTAATCTTTTGAAACCCAGAATAAGTTGTAGCTAGCAAATAAAACTTTCTGCGATTTAAGAAGGCTTTTCAGATCTATATTTCTTTTGAAGAAAAGCGATGTTTTTGATGTACAAAACGCTTGTGAAACCTGTATTGACATATGCTTCTGAGACTTGGACAATGAGACAGCTGGATGAGAATCCTATTGCATCTTTTGAATGAAAAATTTTAAGAAGTATTCTTGATAATATTTCGAGGAGGAGATACAATTTTGAGCTTTCCAAGATGCATTGGCAAACTGGTATCTTAAAATATATAAAAATTAAAAAATGAATTGGATGGCTCATGTGATCCGTGCGATATGACGATATTTATTAAAAAAAGGATTACTTTTTACACCTGGAACCTGAAAGCGGGGAAGACCGCAGTTGAAATGGGCTGATTCAGTGGGATCGGATTTTCTAACAATTAATGAGAGGAACTGGAGGTCGAAGATAACCAATGAGTAGTCGTGGACAAATCTTCAAAGGAAGGTACTGGGCCACACTGGGCTGCTGGTCACCTATGATGATGATGAATCTTCTACGCACGACCCTGGATTCCCCACCGACTTGCTGCTGTTACAAAATTCTGACGTTTGACCGAATCTCAGCAGGCTTATCCTCATCCATTCATACTAATAGTTCATTTTCTTGTTTCTATTTTATAAAAGACGTTTCTTGGTTTTAGCTCTTTTTACTTTGAACCGATGAAGGACTATCATTCAGTATTCAGATGAGTATTTTGCACTAATTTCAGCTGCATTTTTCAAAAAAATATTAGAAAGCCGGAAATCTAATGACCTAGAGGTGAACTGACTGGTATTTACAAAAACTAAAATTACAGTGGTACCTTGGCATATGTCCGCTTTAAAATATGTACAACTTAAACTTTTTATTAAATAAGAGCTTAATAGTTGCCCTGTTTGGACGCGAAAATTTTGGTTCCGTGTACGATATTTGTTTGGAATGCTATTCTAGTTTTAAGAATCACGACTGCACGTATTACAATTTCTTACCTTTTCCAACAAATACTACGACGGCTCATGAGTGTGTAGAGTCATTAGGTTATTCACCTAAGATTGATAACTTGTGACGCTCAGTGAGGGCATGGAATACCTTTACAAAGCCTCTGGTGCGCCGTTAAATTCTGACAATAAATTGTTATTAATATTGAGAACCTACATGTTTGTTGTTGATTTAGTTCAGCGCTGAGTTCAGATTATTAAGAGATCTCCGTGTGAGCTTCCCCTTTTAGATGCAATTTGCATTGCACTGTGTTTAACTTTATTAGTAGTTTGAAGTGTAACTACTAATTGCGAAAATATGTACGAATATTTATTTTTGAAGTTCCAGAACTGTAAAGTTTCTTTTGTTAAAATTGATTTTACAAAGCTGTCATCAGTTCTGCATGCATTCAATCCATTACTAACCCGTACGAACGCAAGACAGTTAAGATTTGTAAGTGCAAAATAAACAACATCATTAATCGGAAAGGTAAAAACCGCCAGTCATTATTTTTACATGGAAAGAAGATTCCAGATAAAACTTGAAAAAGATACGTACTGTTTCTAACGTTCCTAAAGTTCAATCGTTGTTTCCAACGAAAGTTTAAACGTTTTCAACAATTAAGAAAACAAAATACGCGAATAAACTTCAGAAAATTAAGAAACAAGAAATTAGTTGCAAAATCTTTAAGTACATCTGTAGCAACAAGAAATAAAATAATAAGCCCAGATTTACGAATTAAAGAAGTTAAAAATTATTATGACCGCCAGCTTTTGCCAAGGCATGTAACTCAGCGCAGAAAAATTTGTAAAACCCTACATTGAAACTATTTAGCAGGAGATAAATAGAAATACATTTAAACCCTTGATAAATCATAGGTTTACCTAAATGACTGTATCAAAATAAGGTGTCTTTATTATCGAAAATGAAGAGAAAGAAATGTACAAACCTTGTTCTTTCCAAAAAAAATTAGTAAGGGGTTTATGACTGTCATATTATTTTCTAAAAGTGAGAAATTAAAAACAACAAGAGTGGAAACAAATGTTAAAATAAACTCAGCGTAGTATCAAAAGGAATTTTTACGTCTGATATTTACATTTTCAATCCTGAGCACTTATCCCAATTTACATATTACATTGGGATATAAGAAATTCCACTTTTTTATTCCAATCACTTTCAAAGAGTGAAACTTCATTAAGACAAAGCACATTTCGAAAAGTACCATTGCATTCCTTGAAAAATGAAGATTGGTGAGGCTATTGCATATATATTTTTCAACGCATTGCTGCGAAATCTCCTAATGTTTTAACTATGGACTGCTGTGCCTTTGACCTCTTAATAAGTACTTTTACTCAACCCCGACCCGTCATGATTGAAGGACTGTGGAAAGTAGTTGAATAGGAACAGAAATCAATACCCCTGGAAATTTTTTGAAAATCCTTCAATCATGGAAATCATGATGCAGACTTTAGTCCAGAAAAAACGGTTAGTAGATCGAACATTTAAAAAATACTGTTCACATTTCAAACATTAATTAAAGGGTTTCGAAATCAGTCTAAAAATGTGTAAACACCTTCTGTATCATAGAATGATCCATTAGAAGAAATTATTTCTTCTGTGGTTAAAGGAAACTCTACTTTTTAGTGCTATATTTCGAATCCCAGACTCGTCATAGGAACAGAAATCAATACCCCTGGAAATTTTTTGAAAATCCTTCAATCATGGAAATCATGATGCAGACTTTAGTCCAGAAAAAACGATTAGTAGATCGAACATTTAAAAAGTACTCTTCACATTTTAAACATTAATTAAATGATTTCGAAATCGTTCTAAAATGTGTAAACACCTTCTGTATCATAGAATGATCCATCAGAAGAAATGATTTCTTCTGTGGTTAAAGGAAACTCAATTTTTTAGTGCTATATTTCGAAGCCCAGACCCGTCATGATTGAAGGACTGTGAAAAGTGCTTGAATAGGAACAGAAATCAATACCCCTGGAAACGTTTTGAAAATCATTCAATCATGGAAATCATGATGCAGACTTTAGTCCAGAAAAAACGATTAGTAGATCCAACATTTAAAAAATACTGTTCACATTTCAAACATTAATTAAAGGTTTTCGAAATCGTTCTAAAAATGTGTAAACACCTTCTGTATCATAGAATGATCCATCAGAAGAAATGATTTCTTCTGCGGTTAAAGGAAACTCTATTTTTTAATGCTATATTTCGAAGCCCAGACCCGTCATGATTGAAGGACTGTGGAAAGTAGTTGAATAGGAACAGAAATCAATACCCCTGGAAATTTTTTGAAAATCATTCAATCATGGAAATCATGATGCAGACTTTAGTCCAGGAAAAACGATTAGTAGATCGAACATTTAAAAAATACTGTTCACATTTTAAACATTAAATAAAGGGTTTCGAAATCGTTCTAAAAATGTGTAAACACCTTCTGTCATCAGAAGAAATGATGTCTTCTGTTGTTAAAGAAAACTCACTTTTTTAGTGCTATATTTCGAAGCCCAGAGCCGTCATGATTGAAGGACTGTGGAAAGTAGTTGAATAGGAAAAGAAATCAATACTAATGGAATTTTTTTGAAAATCCTTCAATCATGGAAATCATGATGCAGCCTTTAGTCCAGAAAAACGATTAGTAGATTTATCAGGACTTAGCATTCTGTGTGTATTCTTTGAGAACATGGTAAATTCTGTAAAGGGTTCTTATCCTTACGTTCTAAGTCCTGAACTGGAACAGGGAGCGGAAGGTACGCTATGTTCTGATGTAACTGCTGGGCTGGAGAATAACTGCACGTGAAGGGATTTGAAATCCTCTTTTATTAATTCACTATTAATAACAAACCTCCCTATTCGGGAGAGATACAGAAAGTAAAAGACCGCACTTGGGTCTTAACGTAACAATCAAATAAATTTAAATAAATTAAAATATAACTTAAATTAAACTTTGCTTCGCAGAGCAATTCGCGGAAGTTGGCCTCTATCTAAAAGGGTGCGTAGCAAGATATACTAAATACTACCGCACTTTAATTTATTTTACAATGCAATCACGTAGTAAGCACTATGGCTTATAAATTTAAACTGCTAGCTGGTCAGGCGAAAGTTGAGCAGCGTGACCGTGATCTGAGGCAAAGCTCTCACACACCGAGAGGTTTCTACCTCTGTCTTAAATAGTGCTTGGCTGAACTTCAAAAAATTAGCATAAGCTAAAAACGCGCGCTTCTTCTGACAGGAAGTTGAAGCAGAGAGGAGATAGAAAAGATTTAAATTAAAATAAACTTGGTTAGTTTAACTAAAACCTTACAGATTGAACATTTAAAAAATGCTGTTCACATTTTAAACATTAATTAAAATGTTTCGAAATCGTTCTAAAAATGTGTAAACACCTTCTGTATCATAGAATGATCCATCAGAAGAAATGATTTCTTCTGTGGTTAAAGGAAACTCAATTTTTTCATTCATATTTTTGATTACTGAATTCATAAGGAATTTTAACTGCATTCATTTGTCAAATTTCTAGAACTTAATTAAAGTTTGTAATAATTTCAATAAGCGCTCTTTAGGCTCTTGTCTCCCTTTTTCTCGAAGTTACTTTTCTAGAAAAACAAGATTCTGGAATAAAATGTGTAATTTTATATTTTATAGAAAACATAAAACTTACAAATTCATATTTTATAGAAAACATAAAACTTACAAATTCATATTTTATAGAAAACATAATCTAAACTGAAACCATTAAAAACCAATTTTGTTTAAATAATTTTGAACACAAAATGGTAAATTATAAAGTTATTTCACAAAATATATTTTACTGAGTGCATATTGCATGAAATATAATTTGCATTGGTGATATAAAGTACGTCTAAAAATTACACCAAAGGAGAGACCTCCATAACAGGTTTTTTTTTCCCTGAATGTCCAGATACTGTTCCAGATACAAATCGGGCTCTGAATTATTATGTAACTAGTAGAAAAGGTTAAAATTTTGTTTGCATTTTTAGGAGAACAAACCTTTTAGATTTAGTAAGTTTAATTTTCATTTATCCATAAGACCGACTTAATTTTATTTATGCTTATCGATATCCATCTGTATGTATATCAGTAAGGATGGAACAAAGAAAAAACGAACAATCTTTCGAACAAAGAAAAAAAATTCTCGCCGACAAATATGATTAATTCGCCAGAACCAGATAAGCCTTCCGTTTGGATAACCGAAAACATGGCTTCTGCCGATCGATGCGATTGATATTTTCGGGGCTGTCCTCTCTGTGAACCTGTTGAAGTACAGAGAGGCGTGCAGCCCTGCGCGGTTAGCAGTTAAAGGCTGCATTTCTGCCCATGTCCCGAAGTATACGAGAGGAAAAGTTGGAAGGCTTGAGCTAGTTTCTTTTCACCCGTCGCATTTAACAAGCTCTAAAGAATCCTACAGTTAACAAAATCCCGATTAATATGAGGGCAGCTTAAAAAATACAAAGGAACAAGGAATACTCTGTGTTGTAATTAATAGAAAAATACTATTCACAATTTATCTAAGCAGTGTAATTTGAAGAAGAGCTTAAATAAATTGTAAAAAGTATTTTTGCGTTAATTATAATACTGATTTTCATGAATTCAATGCGTACTAAACTCATTCTCTCTCACTCGAACGCGTACGCATCCTCTTCCTGTCTATGTTACATTCTGATTGTTTCTGGCTACAATATTTGTGTAATTATAAATAACTCCTAAGTACTATAACAGTATCTGCAATCACTGCTGGTAGTCTATGAATTTTTGTTTTGTTTTGTATTTTTCGTAGACCGCATTTGTTTCTCGTTGACGGCTTATGAAAATAATTTATCCATCATTTCGCAATAAACAAATTTAACATTTTTTTACAGAAGGCCTAGTTATTCAGACACTTGGATAATCGTGACCACATTTAAACACGGAAGTCCTTAAGTAATGATATTGAGCCAAAGGTTTCCAAGTTTTATTGGCAAGTTCTGACACATGACAGGAACGCCTTTACAGGGTACCATCACTTTTGTGCAGACAGGTCAGTATCAATCATTTGGAAAACTTTCGCTGATGCGAACTAAAGGTAACAGGGATTACTTAAATAAAAGTACTAGCAGCTGTAAGAAATTAGCTTCTAATTTGCATAGTACAATCTACATCAAGGTTCCACTGATAAAAAATCACTTGTCCAAATAGAAGTATGGTCTTCCTGAAAGATTTTATTATCGAATTTGGCTGTATCGTAATGTTATCGCAGTCCCATTATGCATAAGTAAAACCATGAAAGTGACTATACACGCAGGGCGTTTTCCGGGATCGAAGATCGGGTAGAACTAGCACAGTACTGTGGTCTTATCCACAGTGTGAACTGCATAAAGTGCCAGTAATCTTATACTGGGGCACCCGTAAACGAGCTGCGTTTTCTTTAGTTTAACTAATAAGGCAAATGAAAAATCTTCCTTGCATAACTTCATAACAGAACATTTTCCAAAACAAAGACGACCTTTTGTTTTAGTCTTTTAAAATATTCATAACAGTTTTACTTTTCAAAATACGCCTGTTTTTGATGCCATTGCAAAAAATTAATTAATTTCCTTTTCTGGTGTCTTATTATATGCAGCACATATAAATGTATTGTATATAAGAGAGCACATCTGTTATATACAATATACATGGGTTATATACAATGTATATATATTATATACCAGTGGCCCCCAACCCCCGATCCGCGAACCGGTAGCGATCCGTGGATCAAATGGTACCAGGGCGCCCATTTCATTGAAACTGAATTTAAATTCCTAGGTTTATACCCCAAATTAAAAACATCTGTGTTTCATTAAAATTAAACTGGACATAAGCAACACACTTCGGGTGTCATTGTCTCCGATAACCCCGAGATGGAACCGTCTCATTGCAAAGAAACAAGCTCAGGGTTCTCATTGATTTAAGGTTCTAGTAAGTTAAAATGTTAAATGACTTTATATTTATCTTTTCGTGTAACTATATTTTATTTTGAACGCATATATAAAAACAATTAAATTAAAATTAATAAATCAAAAGAATCTAAAATATAAACAATCAACTCCTCCCCCCACCAGCGGGCCGTGGTAAAATTATCAAACGTTGACCTGTCCGCGGTGATAAAAAGGTTGGGAAACACTGTTGTATACCACAGCCATAGAGCCAACTTCTGATATAACGGTTGGCTCCACTTTCATGGGGGTGGCGGGAGGCTCCATACGGTCTTTTAATTAAACACTTGTAGTGCACATGCTTATTAAATTACTACTTGAATTGATTGTATATTTGATCGATTAGGAATACTATTAAAAGGCTATGTATATTAAGTAATTAAGATTAGCATTCTTGTGATCAAAATTAAAAAAGATAGTGCATCCAGTTATTAAGACATTTTCGTATGATATCAAATGGTTATGGCGTTAGGAATTTCAGATATTTTGCGTTATAGATAACACGAGCAATTTACTGTATGGTATACATTTCCTTACTGGCCATCATTAAATTAAATGCGTGGTTATTATGCGTTTGCTGGGCCTAAGCTCCCATCCTGGTGAAGCATTATTTGCCACTTTGTTTATGCGGCATGGGGCCATTTAAAATACTGGGGAGCAGAGAGACACTCTCAAGAAGCATGGTATTTAAGGAAGGAGGAATGAAAGACTTCGATACAAACTGGAGATGTACAATTAGTATGGTGGAGACTGTATTGCAAAATCACTGGTCAAATTCTGATGTCCCGCCTATTTCTTCTCATCCTGTTTTTTAAATAAGCATTCCAAAAAAAAAAGGTTTTAAAGGCATATCATGCTATTTTTTTTATTGAAATTATTTTGCTTATTATTATTTTGCTTCTTCAGATTTATTTCTTATATTAAAAAAAATTACTACAGTCAAAATCAGCCGATGACAAAAGCATGTGCTGTCGTTAAAAGTAATATACTGTCAATCATAGATATTTCTAGAGAAAACTCTTTGGCGTGTGTTGTTCCTATAACGGAAAGTATTTGGAACATCTTTTGTTAATTAATATAGTTCTCAAATGCAAATTAAAAATTATCAGTTGAATGTATTAACAAAAAACAAATTCCGTAAAAAAAGTCGAATCAGGTTTAAAGTATCACAACCCATGCTTTAAAATAACTCTTAATTGTTCAGTAGTTATAGACTGAGTAAATTTGTAAGAGAAAATATCTTATGTGTTGCCGAATGGTAGCGCTTTTGAGAAATGATATGAGGACAGTGAGGCATGAAACAGTGAAGAAGATGAATTATAGATCTTATGTTTAGCTTAATGGCTACCCTTGCCACGCCGCCTGTATGACTAAGGTGACGGTCATAACCTTTTCAAAAGTATCCTCTAACTTTTCTAATGTTAAAATAAATTAAAAGACTCATTACTATACGTAGGCTCAAAGTTCTCAAAACGACAACTTGCAGTGAGGAAAAAAGGCATTAGGTTTGTTGAAACAGGAAACATGAAAAACGTGCGATATCCTCGCCAGGATTCAAGCTCTTGACCTCCCGATTACCCCTGCCCCCGGTCGCCTGTCTTCCAATTACAGCACGAAGGCACGCAATAAGAAGAGAGGAAAATCTTTACAGCTATGAACTATTTCATTCATAATCTGGAACCAGTTTGCTTTTTTCTGTTCAAAACAACAACTAAAATCAAACGCTTAAAAACAGAGATATTTTCTGTAAAAAGGATAAACTAATAATGTTCGTTGAAACATAAAAGAAAACATGTTTAAACTAGAAAGGAAAAAAAAAATATTTATGCGCTTAAAAATTTTTAGTTGCTTCGTACTCAAACTTTTTCTTACAATAGGAATAACTAATTACGTAATCTCTACTGCTTCCTTCTGCTCGTCTTACAAGTTGTTTGAGTTTATCTTTATTTTGTATTGTGAAAATGAGCACAAAGAAGAGAGAAACGGCAGCAGGTGTTAGAAAATAGTATTACAAAATTGTACAAAAATAGAAAATCTCTCTGTGAAATAGGAAGTATGGTATATAAAACATTCAACTGTGTTCTACATTCTTAGTATGTTTTAAAAGACCGGAAGTATAAAAAAAAATCTGAAAGATCTTAGATTTTAAATTATCCAAATTTCACAAAGGGGCGTTTTTTTAATATTTTGTGGGTTACCTTTATTTATTAAATATCATGTTCTCCTCACCTAAACCATAAAATTCAGTTAACAATATCCCAAAATAATTTTAAACTGAGTACATCTTTAGAATTTCCTATACACAGTCTCACGCGCTGGAGATAAAAATGTTTTTTTCTGTACAATGTTGCCATGGCTCGCTTTGAAATGCTTGAGTTTGTTAATCAAAAATTCGTCAATGTTTTACAAAATATGAAATCGATAATGAAACAAATTCCAAATTTCAAATTTGGGCTTCCAGATGCCCATACTCGCAGCAGGATTACGTAATTCAAAATTCGATGGCTCTAGGTACCGTCGTTTTAGCACAACGCGACAAACACACGTACATTTATACACATTCTTCATTATTTAGTTTCGTTAAATGTAATATAGGGCTGCAATATTTGATGGAAACAGTTTGAAAAGTGAACCGACATTTAATGTTTTCGACTCAAAATCACAAAACGAAAACAATAGTCCTTCAGGGACAAAGCCCCTTTGGACTAATAAGTGAGCATCGAAGCAAGCAAGAAAGACGAAAAATTAATTTTGAAGAAATTAAACTGAATCATTTTGCAAACTTTTCTCCAACTACGTCAGATTTCAGGAAGCTACCAAAAAAAAAGGTTAATTTTAGAACAATTAAAAATTTCATTTAAAAATCGTACTGGAGCAACTAGACGAAAACTATTCAAATAAATAAAGTTAATAGAAGTGAGATATTAGAATTTGCAAAAGAATTCATTAAGAAATCTAAATTTTAGGGGAAAGAATCTTTTGGATGACAATATATTTAATGCCCACCAGTTGCCGAGCGGTAAATGCCGTTGAACACTGTTAATTCGGTCCCGGGTTCGAGTCCCAGCGAACGAGCAGGCTGTATGGGCGTTTTCATGGTTTACCTATGTGTAACGTGGGTACGATCCAGTTTTCCTTAATAAGGTCCTGCACAGGGCATCCCTCCCTTTCCACGTAATACCAAAAGGCGGAGCATATAGTAAATAATAAATAAAGAAATGACACGCAGGGTTAATGCTCGGCAATCGGATGACACAAGATAAAACGAAAGAAAGTTGACGAAGCCACGAAGAAGGAAAATATACAAACAACGATAAAATGCAAAGGTGGAAATACAACGATGTAATGGGTGTATGGCTGCAAATGGTGTCAGAAACTTGTAAATAATTAATGGTTTTTCGAATCAATCCTTCTAATATATTTTACCACTAATATAATGTATAATATATTTTAGCACTTTAGTATGTTTCTATATTTATAATACATTATTCAAACCTCATAAAAATGTCTCCTTAGATTTAACATCTGGTAATACAATTTTCACCAGGTGGAAATTTCGAATTCACACAAAATAGAAGAGTCGCCGCTGAAGTTATTCCTAACTCTAGCATTAACCGTACTCTGACACTTATCTTTAGGTTCGTGTTAGCGAGAATTCTATGAGGATATTTATTACCAGCATCTCAGATAACTCCGATTACACGAACCTTGCATAATTACCACAGATAAAAAAACACTTTAAATGAATTACAATTTAAACGTTTTTAAGGTCCACACCTGTTCATGTGGTGGATTGCACATCTGAATATATGAAGTGAGGAATTCATGTGAATGTGAGAATATAGAAATAGCTAAGAGTTCAAAACATGTGAGAACTGCAATGAAGAGAAATCCAAAAACAAAAAAAGTTTTCAGAATTGTATAGAGCAAAACGAGAAGACGAAAACTGTTGATTCGCCGACGCCAGTCGTCTAGTTAACCCAGTTAACAGTACAAGAATAGTTACTAAGCAAAGCAAACGCAATCCATACTCTGTACGGGTGAGTAGAGTTGAAAGACTAGCTTATGAAAACCGGTAAGAAAGAATTTAAACATTATACATATAGACAATATTAGGAATGTAAATGGTTAAGAAATGTAGCAAAAACAGGGAGTATACGTAAAGCACAGAAGAAACAATATAATGTATAAGGTATATCTCCCACATTCTCAGCGTGCCTTCATGGTGTAATGGTCAGCACACTGAGCCGGTATTTCAGAGGTCCGTGGTTCTATCCCCGGCGAAGGAATTGCATATTTTTCATGTCTCCTGCTACTAAATAACCTAATGTCTCTACACTGGCGCCCGAACTAAAAAAGGTGGTGGATGATGATTCTCCATCACCGCGATTGGGTCCCCAAAACCCCAGTCGCCCTTTAAAAGGGGGAGTACATAAGGTATTTCTCCCGCCTTCTTTGCATGCCTTCGTGGTGTAGTGGTCTGCATGCTCGACGCGTAACCGAGAGGTCCGTGGTTCGATTCCCGGCGAAGGCGTTGCTCATTTTTCATGTCTGATGCTTCCAAAAAAATACCTAATGTCTCTACACTGGCGCCCGAACTAAAAGGGTTGTGGATGATGACTCCACACCCAGGATTTGGCGACTAGGTCCCCTAAAACCCTAGTCGCCTTTTAAAAAGGGGAGTATATAAGGTATTTCTCCCACATTCTCAGCGTGCCTTCGTGGTGTAATGGTCAGCACACTGAGCCGGTATTTCAGAGGTCCGTGGTTCGATCCCCGGCGAAGGAATTGCATATTTTTCATGTCTCCTGCTACTAAATAACCTAATGTCTCTACAAATGTACCAGATACATATGTTAAATATAAACAATTAACAGGTAATCATTATTAGAATTGAAAACAATAACATGCTTATTTAAATTATTGTACATTAAATAGTTAGGGGTACTATGACAAGACATGCAAGAAATACCTACACACATTTAATTTATGAACATCTGACATGCAAACGTTAGATACAGAGCTGGATTATTAAGAACGGCAAGAAACAAGGTATACATATATAAATTAGATCTATATTCTTAACAGTGCGTAGTTCATAAAGTCATGGAGACAAGATATACATGATGATATATAATAATGTATACTCTTGACACATTAGTCTATCTCCTAGTTTCAGACAAAACTGCTCTCGGAGGAGCGGAATCGCTTGTCATAGTACAATAATTCAAGATATGGAAAAGTTTCGCGAGAACATATGATTGGACTTCCTGTTGTTCTACCTATGTTGCCTACTGCGAAGCAATACACCGAATCACCACAAGAAACGCGTCCTTACATTGCTGTGTTTACAAGTTCTCAAAGAGTAGGACTGGAAAAGATAGCGTTTATTCTGAAGTGAGCTTGCAAATCCTTGACAGTGCAGTCATAATTTACTTAAAGAATGCCTGCATTTGCACTTAAAAATTCGGAATAACAAATTCATCCATGGGATAAATAAAGGGTGCTATATTTACGATGGTATACTGTAGATATTACTTGAGACGAATTCAAAAGTCGGAGGAAAAGCCATACAGTTGTCCAAAAGGGGAAGGCTGTTAGTAGAGATACAAGAAGATCCTCAAGAAGCGAATACGTTTAAAATTCATTAACAAACTCTTACACAGTAAATAAATATTGTTTAGAAGAAATAACTACATGCAGCAAAAGAGCTGCTGGATGTTTCCGAACAGTATACCGACATAGTTCTAGCACTCTGTAACAGCAACGAACTTTTACTGTACACTGCGCAAAAAACAAAATGTGACAGTTCTGTATCTCCCGTTCTACTGGGCCGATTGACGAAATTAAATTTGTATTTTTCATGTCTCGAAAGCACGACTTAGGATATATATTTGATTTAAATATAGCATTGTTCTAACATAGGTATTTTGACACAAAATCAGGCTTTTTTTGAAATAACATACTTTTTTTTTCATATTTCGTTTCTACAACTCAAATTATGTCAAAGTGTTAAGTTTTGTAAAATTTGCAAGAACAATTTTTAAAAAATTAGCTCTCAAAATTTTAGCTCCTCCATGCTACTTGAATTTAGTATATGTTTATTAATATTTCTTTTTTATTAAACTTATTTGATTCTTCCTTTCACATTTTGAAATTTAGGTTCATTCCATATAAAATTTATCCATTTTCACAATTTATTAAAAAAATTTTTATTTTAAAATATGTTTTATAAATTTTTCGAAAACATTTTTGTATTATAACCAATAAAATTCTTGATGTAATCTTAAAGTAGATGTATTTTTAGGCAGACATGCAAAAAATTAAGAGTTTTTTACTCAAAATTATCTTATATGAGTTTACATATTGGTGCGTTTTGAAATTTGCCATATTTATTATAAGCGATAATAACGGCACATTCGATAATTAGCCAAATGTGGTTTACGCATTTTGTTAAAATTATTTGAAAGTATGAACGGTGACATTTTTTCCGCTCGCGTACAATGAAAAAAGTAAAAGAAATAGGTTGCTATAATTTAAGTTCGCCAAGTGCCTTATCCTTGGCGTAAACTGAAAAAAATACGACAAGACAAATTATTAAATTTCTCAGCAAAAATTACTATATTTAATATCTAGTCATAATCTGAGTCGTAGAATCGAAATATAGAAGAAAATTGGTAATTTATTTGAGACAAATTCCGATTTTGCGTCAAAATACCTATATTAGAACAGTGCCATATATAAATCTAATATATATATTAAGTTGCGCTTTCAAGACATGAAAAATGGAATTTGAATTTCGTCAATCGGCCCAGTAGAACGGAAGATATAGAACTGTCACTCTTTTTTTTCGCAGTGTACATCTTTATTTATTTGCGGCTTGCTAGAACATTCTAACTAGTGCTGTCCGAAAATTGGCACCCTAGCCGTCTATCTGTGTTGCCTATGCTTGGAGCCGATTGTTGTCATTCTACTCAGAATAGGATGTTTCAAACTTTTATTGGCTGAGGTGTCACCTGGATCTAGTAAAAGCGTGTCAGCTGTCGAATGTATGATCTCAATTATACGGATGAAATATATTTTGCGAGTGACAAAATACTAAATATAAAAAAGTTATCAGTTTCTCATTGTTAAAATAAGATTTTTCCATCAAAAATGACTTTAATGGAATCCATCAACATTTTGCGGTCGGCACATTATCATTTACCACATACACGATCTGGAAAATGCTGCCATTCACGATACATAAAACTATATATTTATTTACATCATAAACATATTATTTATTTGTGATAAAACTCAGCTGGAGCCCACTAAAGCTGAACTCCGGTAATCCTGAGTTTTGAATTTCTCAATAACTTCAGTTGAAGTTCTATTATTTTGCTGGTAACTAAATCCCACTATTAGCAAAGAAATTCTCCTATTAATATACATTTCTTTTAGCAACTGTTAAAACTGACACTGCTACTAATTATCGAATGTATGCCTGACTTTTCTCCGGAGGAAAAAAAATGTACATAAAAACCAAGCAGATAGGGAAGATCCGTCAGCTGCTCAAGTTTTGTCATCTCTTCACTAAGACGAATACTTATTGAGCCGTTCAAGAAAGCTTTAAACGGATTAGAAGTCAAAATATAAACGTAACTTTCACTGAAGTGCTGTTACGAAGAACATTGTTAAATGAGAATATTTCTTTTCTTCTAGGCACCATGTTCCGTTATCTCTAATTTACTAATCTTTCATTTGGTTTAGCACTTCCTTTGACTTTTACAATATACTAATTTAATTGTATTTATCATCTTCCAATCAACGTTAATTTAATTAAATTAATCAACAGTTTATTTACCTCTTTATATTTAATTTTACGTATTTATTATTTATTGTTCTAATTATTGTTATTTCCCTAGGCTTCCCTTCGTTCCTTATTTCCTTTCATAGGGTCCAGCACTTTTAATTGTAATTAAGCCCCTATGAAGGACTTAAAAGCATTTTCTTGACACTTCAAATTTTATTTCTTTCTTTGTATGTCTAAATGATGTAATTTAAAATATTTTTAATGTATAAAATACCCAGTTGATAATTACGAACCATTATACAAATTAATTAATGATTTTTCATATACCACGTATTATTAAGGACCTCTACACGAAAGTGCTCCCTCCGCATCTTTATTATTATTATTATTTTGAACGCGAGGCTAGTTGCCCACACTAATTCACAACACTATTCACACAGGAAGAGAAACGCTTCGTTATTTTTCTTTTAATCAAGTTTAAATACAAAGCAACGAACGATTTTATTTTATTATTATTATTATATTTCCCCTTCACCAAGGAAAAGGAAATATCCCTCGATAAGTCGCGATAAAAAAACTGCGTCGTTTCCTTTCAGTTCTCCAAAACGTATTAAAATAACGATTATTGATATCAAGTAAAAATTGCCCTTAACCAAATTTCTCGTTAAACGAAAGCTTGTTTCTTCAGTTCCAGCTGCCTGTTTCATTGTTTATTTCATTTTGCACACTGCATCAACGTGCGAAAATGTTATCTGCTCAAGAAAGGTTATTTAGTTATTTAGGATACGACAAAGTACTCAAGAAACTATTTGCCTAAGGGATGGAATGCCTTCGTTGAGAATATTTTACAGTAAACTACCTCGTATTTACGTTAAACAGGGGGGAGGGAAAGAAAACGGCCATGCAATGAGCCTGATCGATAAAATTTGAAACTAATCAAACTACTAGTGTTCAGCGATTTTACCGCTTGGCCACCAGTTCAAGGACATGCTTCTTTCAGAAGAACCAGTTCAAGGACATCGCGCCTTCAGGCTTGTCTCTTAGCCACGTTAACGCAGAATACGCAGAATAATAAGTAACGCAGAATAATAAGTAATGAAATTATTATTCATTACTTATCGCCTCCTTATCATAAAGACAACGTAGATCACGGTCATAAATGGTAGAAGCGTCGTAACGACCTTGAAATGTCTATTTTAAAGCAAAAGACTATAAATATATCATTAAAACATTTTTTTTGTTCCGAGATGCGTGAATTACTGCTTTAAGAAAGAAATTTTACTTGTTTCAATACTATTGCGCATGCTCATAATTATGAACTGGATGAAAACTGAAATTACTAAGAAGTGCACTCGTTACTTTGAACCTACTCATTTGGTAAGAAGTTATAATTGGGAAAACGAATTAAGGATTTCATATTTCGCGAAAGTCTAGCTCGCTGATGATAAATACACGTATCATAACGCAACACTGCGGTCCAAATAATTCTGTAGATATGTTTCTAACGGACACCTTTCTAAAGATATTTCTAACCTCTACTAGACGATATTCTAAAGGCATTTTTAACGCCAAAAACCGACCTAGATAATTGAAGTTTCAGATAACAGCATCCGGATAGTTGGAGTTTTTTCATAACCGGTAAAAAAACCAGCACAAGACAGTTCAAGGAAAAGAAACACTGCATATATCGAAAGAAAACAAAACGAAAGAGATCACGTATAACAATAAATGCCAAGGACTCTACGGACATTACTACGAAGACGAATAACTTCCTCTGAGAGCAAATCTCAGCCTTCGAGCAGCATTTTAACGAAGAGAGGAAAAAGAAACCGAAATGCCAGCCAAGTCGATGGATGTAGAATTCAGATACCGGTATACCGTTGCTGTAAAGGCCACGTCAGTTTGCGTGTGCAGGGCACCGCCTTTGGCAATTTGAATAGTGGCCCGCCCCACCGAAAAATAGACGAAGCGCCCATTAGACAAAACGCACCCTTCGCTCATAATTAACGCCGGCGAACCAGAATAGCAACGGAAAGGTGGGTTCTCTTACTAAATACGATCGGTTATTTCTCGCGGCTTTCCCCATGAGGAAAAGAGTTGTATCAGAGTACGATGCTTATTTGAATATAGGATTATCGCAATTCCAAGAGCATATTTTTGGCACTTTTTTTGTTGTCAGAAAGTTTTCTTTCGCGGACTCTTTGCAAAATTTTTGGATCGTTACATTACGCTACCCTGCATTCATTTTCCTTGCCACT
Organism: Stegodyphus mimosarum; assembly: GCA_000611955.2. Taxonomy (NCBI): domain Eukaryota; kingdom Metazoa; phylum Arthropoda; class Arachnida; order Araneae; family Eresidae; genus Stegodyphus; species Stegodyphus mimosarum. The sequence goes on from KK117187.1 coordinate 106,732, forward strand.
TAGTACGTTTTTCCACTGCAAGAAATATAAAGTAGTTATCTTCCACGGGGCTATTATTCCTCGGAGTGCTTTTGCCTTGCCTAAAATATAGACTCAAATATTATCTTTCACACAGAACCAATCGGACATTGCTCAACAAAGCGAGAAATCTGCAACTATTCAGCGCACTTCTTGACAACTTCAAACCTTTTATTTTTTTAAAAGAAATATGCGTAACTGAGACAGTTAGAAATACATTTGATTTCTAATATAGTCCTGTACATTTGGGAATATATACTCGAAACATTAAAGGGGAGGCTTTTTGCTATTAAATGCACGATAATTAATCCAAAGGGGCTTTGTCCCTAAAGGACTATTGTTTTCGTTATGCGATTTTGCGTCGGAAACATCAAAATTCTGTATCACTTTTCAAACTTTTGCCACAAAATATTGCAGCCCTGTATTATATTTACCGAAATTAAATAATGAAGAATGTGCATAAATGTACGTGTGTTTGTCGCGTTGTGTTAAAACGATGGTAGAGCCATCGAATTTTGAATGATGTAATCCTGCTGCGAGTATGGACATCTGGAAGCCCAAATTTGAAATTTGGAATTTGTTTCATTATCGATTTCATATTTTGTAAAACTTTAACGAATTTTTGATTAACAAACTCGAGGATTTCAAAGCGGGCCATGGCAACGTTGTACAGAAAAAAACATTTTTATCTGCAGCGCATGAGACTGTGTGTAGGAAATTCTAAAGATAGGCTCAATTTAAAATTATTTTGCGATATTGTTCTTTAACTGAATTTTATGGTTTAAATGCGAAGAACATGATATTCAATAAATAACAGTAACATACAAAATGTTTAAAAAACGCCCCTTTGGACGTAATTTAAAATCTGAAACCTTTCAAATTTTATTTTTTTATTAGATATTTTCATTAATTCCTTGTATGAAATAAAGACACTATTGTAATCGCGAACATTTTCGAGTTTCAGATTTCACTGAATATATCAGTTGTGACCGTTCACGAATCCATTTTGACTATTTTTTTTTTGCGTACCTACGTACGGACAGAAAAAGAGACTCTTTATTCCAAAACGAATTGTAAAATGGACTTAAAATAGCTTCGAAATGGATTTTTTTCGTGGTATTTGTTCGTACGCATGTATCTCGCATAACTCAAGAACGATTACACATAGACCACAAGAACGCTGAAATTTTGTTTGTGGGACTGCTGTAGCATCTAGTTGTGCACCTTCCTTTCTGATTGCAATCGGTAGTACTAAAAGTATATATATATGGTCAAGAATTTTGCGCATAGAGCTGCAAAATTTTATTTAAAGATTAGAAAAAGGTGTAAAATTCTAAAAGCTATTGCCTAAAAGTAAATTTGATACTGTAGTTCCAGAGTGTAAAAATACTTTGAACAAATAATCAATCACTAAATTAGTAAAGGTAACCGCAACACCCCTTTACCCGGGTTAAAAGTCCTAATTCTACCTTTATTTTCGCACTTGCTAGTCGTAGACATATACTTCCATTTACGAGTTTTAAATGACGAAAATATTCATATTTTGGCAATTTCAAATTAAAACAAAAATAATTTTGGGACAAATAACGAAATCGAACTTTTAACGCGGTCTCTCAGCTCCAATAGCCCATAAATATCCCACTTCTTGAAGTGACAGCATTTCGAAATGGAAGCATTAAATATTGATGTAAATAGCGAATTTTAGATGTAAATAGAATTTAAAACAGAATAGTTTTAAATGTTCGCTTTCATAGCCTTTGTTCTGGACTACAAGTCTACATATAATCAGTTAAATGAGAGAATGGCTTTTCGTAAAATTTGCAAGAGTATTAATAACCCGTTCTCTTCCAATACTTTCCAGAGTCGATCAACCGTGGTGAGTTTGAATTTCAAGAGAACAAAGGCACAATAGTCCAAAGGTGAAATATTTTTATACTTTTCGAAGCATGCTTTCTCGCTTTGCTTTGTTGAAGTTTCACTATATGAAAATCTTTGGGGTACAGAAAATGGAATTCATGCTATAAATATCGGATATAAAGCATTTCTCGTAATACATATTGAGTTAATTTTAACATTTTTATTCCACTCTTCGTATTTCTACTTTCCCATTGAAAAAGAATCCTGCGACGATCATAAGCCTCTTACTGAAATTTCTTCTCATTAACGGAAACAGGTTTGTGCAATTTTGCTCTTCGTTTCCACAATAAAAAGACTTTTTTTTGCTGTAGTCATTTAAGTAAACCCATGTTTCGTCAAGGGTCACCATGCACTTCTATTTATCTCCTCCTCCATAAACAGCCATAAGCCTCCTGCATCCATAAGCCTCGGCAAAAACTGGTAAATATGTTTCGTAGCTTTTTTAAGTCGTATATCTTGGTTTATAATTTTATTTAGTGTTGCTACAAATGTATTTAAAGACGACTTTGCAACTGATCTCTCAGCCGGCAAATTTTTCTCTTGTTATCAAATATTTAACTTTGAACTAGAAATAGTTACATACCTTTTTTGGGCATACTTTTGGAGTCTTCTTTCCATGCTGAAGTTATGATTGATGGTTTTTCCTTTTCTGATTAATGATATTGCTTATTTGCACTCAAAAATTCTAATACCATGCATTTCACAACGTTTTTGAATTAAGGAATAGGAATATTTCTCTTCGAAAAGCGCAAAAACGTATCCTTCAATCTACAGCTTGTCAACATGTGACATTTCGAAAGAAGAATAAATTTAAAACAAACGTAAGATATTCCTCATTTCACATAACAAGCTGTTACCAGAAATTTTTATTCCAAAATACTGGCATTTTTTTTTTCAAATTCTGCAACGAAATCGTTCTAGAAATGTGTGAATACCCTGTGTAATATTAATGCCAGTTTTACTGACTGCTGTAAGAAATGGTGCACGAATAACAGAATTTTCTGCTTCTATCGCGATTCAGTTATGCAAATTACTGGAGCTCATCCTACAAGAGTTTCATCACACTCCGTCAAGAATTACTATTTCTCGCAGAAACTGACAAATAATGGAGCCAGGCTTCGGCTGAATTTAAGACCTGCATTTTTCAAAATCCCTAGTGAATCAGAATGATTGTGACGAGAAAAATTGATTTCGTTTGTGTTATTTATTTGATTATGACTAACGCCTACGTGAAGGATTTTCTAAAGGATAAGAAAGAAGCTAGAGAAGAAAACCTTTGGAAGTTCATTTTATGGATCTTTTAAAAGATCGAAATAAATTAAGTAGAATGAAAAATTTATTTATATCAGGCTTAGTAATTTATTACACTATAATGTTCAAATACTTTATGCAAATGGTTTCAAACTAATCCCAACTAACCTGAGCCCAACTAATTTTCAAACCAGAGCCCAACTAATTTTCAAACCAGAGCCCAACTAATTTTATGTCACCTGCGAAGACATTCCATTTATGTATTTGTTGCAAATACGGTGCTCCAAAGATTTCAAGGTACCAGAAAATCTTTAACTCGAGCTAATTTATTGACTATATGATATGATTCTTACTCAAATATAACTTATTCGGATATGTCCAAAATACATAAGCTCAGTTACGAATTTTTGCACAAAGAATAATCGCTTTGTTCGAGAATACATTTATATTAGAACAGCTTTTTTTTTCAGTTGATAATTGATAAGAAAAGAGCCCGATTGAACAATTAGCATTTATAAACGGATGAAGATAATTTTTAGTAATTTCCAAGGTCTTAATCAGTTTAATCGAAACTGCATCATTTGTAAAGCTGCAATGAGAAATAAAGAAGTTTATATACAAAACATATATGCATTTTTTATTTATACGTCGAAAAAAAAATAAGAGAAAGAGATTAGGTTATTATTATTTATTCTTAAGTTTACTACCATTTGGTTATTTTTCTCTGAAAACTTAAGAAATTGTCATAATTTGTTTATTTTTAACTTAAATTAGAGTTAGTTATTTTGCGAGGTTTCATCTACTTATTTTTAACCTACAGTTAATTTTTAAGTTCTGTTACTTTTCTATCACTGTCTTTTCACCCACGCTTTTCATGCCAAAATGTAAATGAGATAGCGAAGGTTTATTCAGATTGAGGGAGAAAAAAGTAACATTTAAGGGAAGGCTAATACAAGTTAATTTTAGAGCGTGTTCTGCCTATTCCAGGCCACGTTGTACCACGACTATTAGCGATTTGATTCTGTGACGTTTAGTGCTTCTAGCCATTTGGCTTGTCTCATCGGTTTTCTACAAACTAGAGCCTTTCCTGCGCGTTACTTTCATCCTGTGAGCCATTAGGGTAATCTATTACATTTGGTATTAGTTCAACATTACATATTTAAGTTGAGCCAGAAGTGGTTGGCTTGTGTAAACTCAAGTTGGGTTGTTATTTCTTTGTGTTCAAATAAAAGAACTATTTACACCCTTCTTCTGACTTTGTCTGCAGTTTAAAAGAAGAGGATTATTCCTCTGTAGTCTTCCAGAGCTCGTTAATTTACGCTACCAAAGAGAGTAAGACTCTACAATTTAATGATTAATTTTCGAAGAAATGTTAGTTTTAAGAATTTAATATTTAGTTGTCAGCACATTTGAATTACAAAGTGTACCCAACAAAAATATCTTACAGGTACGAAATTTCAGGTTTCAGATAGAAAATAAATATAAATTTGATTTTTTTTTCCTTTGGGACATTATTTTTATTTTTACGTATGTTTTGTAAGCATGTTTATTAAGTTTTTCATGTTAGCGAAACTTAAAAATTTATTTTAAATGTTTTTAATTATGTTTATAAAATTTTTCATTTTGTTAAAAAAAGTCTGGCCCGTCAATTATTTTCAGATCACGCATTCGGACAGCATAAAATCTGAGTACGGAACTATTGCTTTAAGTTATGGGAGCGATATTTCCGTGTATGAATTTCTACGGGAAGCTGGATGGAAATCTGCTATTGAAGATACAACAAAAGACCATATCCGTATATTCTTGGAAAACCTTACTCGATAACAGGTAACTAACTGCTTCGAACCTGTAATTACTGAATAATTTGTTACAGTCAAATAAATGAACCTTGTAATTTCACTTGTACTATTTAAGGATTGATGGTTAGAATGAAATGTTTACAACTTTAAATATGTCTAATTACAAATCATTTTATTTATTCAAAAATGCTCAAAGATTGTTCACATAATTACTTAATATATAGCGTCAAAAACATCTTTTATTAATTGCATTATAGCAATTTCCAAAACATCTTTAAGTTATCTTAGTAGGTTTCTTTATTTTGTAGATAAAACTGGGATAATAAATATATTGAATCACAAATTACGTGAATTTCAGCGTATTTTCGAAGATGTAGCGAAAATCAAATACTTTGTAGTCTTCCGACAGAGAAACAGAAATGACTGATCACCGCTCAAGTCAGCCTCAACTCGTCGGTCGGAAGATACTAGGGGTATGGTAGTGAAATAAGTTCTGTTGAACTGACCGAATATAGCTTGGGAACATGCTAAAGATGACAGGACACTTTTAATTACAGAAGAATTGAACACACGCATTACTCTGAGAAATCGAGGAAAGACAAGACGGTAACAGCGTTATATGAGTACAGTTAAACTGCAACTAGAGCTTAAGCTAATGTAGGAATATATATCATCTAAACATATGGGCAGCTGATAAACAAATAAACAAGTTGAAATTATGCGTATCATTACAAAATTACGTACGAAGTTGAATATGGATAACAGTGTTGAAAATGGAGAGGGAGTGTGCCACTGTACTCCTGTTGTTTTAGGACACAAATGTTTGGGCTGGCTGCATATGGCTTAACACGTCTGAGTAGACAGCGATACAACATGTAATGATCGAGCCAATTTTATTTTGTGCAGATCTCTTAGTGCTAGTGTTGGTGGCTCGTGCTAACCAGTTTCTGTAAGCTTGTTTTTATGGTGATATCACCTAGAAACAGAAATAATTCACAGTGCTGCAGTTTATTATCCAGCAAGGCGGCGACTTTGCTTCCAGTGTCATATCGGCGTCTTTGAACCTCCTTACCTCTGTCCGTGGCAGCTTTCCAAAACCAATATTCTATGTGGGACAAATATCATTGTTGCAACAAAATAAGCTCAAAGGACTAACGCCGGGCATAGAAAACAAAAATTGCAAAATCTCAGCCTCAATTTCTGCTTGTTTACGCTGTGTTATTAGCTCGTTATTTGATTACATCAAAACATGCGTGAACAATTTGCCTAAGAGAAAAATGCCTCCGTGAAGAACTTTATGTGGGAAATTTGCTCGCATTGATGTCCCACATGGGGAAAATCAAACCATGCAGCTAGTAAATTTCGTAAAGAGGTTCGAAGATTCATATTATTCTCCAGTAGATAACATTAGGTCATTTGTAAAAAATCATTTGCGCGCCGTTTAGCGGGGACTTTGTTTTGTTTTATAGTTTGACGGAGAGAAAAATAAAGAAATGAAATGCTAGGCCATAGACCACATTCTCACACTGTATTTGGTACACACACCGGATCGCATCGAGCATTCGTGTCTGGGTTCATGGTCGTGATTGCTGTGGAAAATACGCAACAAACTGAATAACCAGATTCTTCTTTTATTTTTTATTTCAGTAGATTCTTCTTTTATTTCTTTAATTCAATAAATTTATCAGTGAAAAACTTAGATCAGCTCATTTCTCAAGTAACGATTAAGACAAAAGAACTGAAATAATCGATTTAAAGGAATTTATTAAGCTTCTATTTCAACCTTGACAATAAATCTTTTAATTTGTGTTGTTTCCTTCGGACAATATAAACCCAAATCACGAGCTTTCTTTATCTCGTTAGCTCATGCCAAAATTAATTCTCTTTCGCAAGGACATACAAGCAACGAAATACTCAGTTTTCTCCCAAGTAAAAGCAAAAATAATCATGGGAACATTTTTCTTTCTGTGGGAATAGTATAATTTAATAAACATCAGTTTCGCTGTGGTGAAATGTTTTCTTTAAGTGTCCCCGCATAACGGAACCAACAACATGAGTTTAACATTTAGCGCGCGAACATCACCTACCGTTCTAAGGCATGCGCTCTAGAATGTCTAACGCATACAGTCCGCAATCAGTCGCCAAGCCTCGTCTTGCCGTCTGCATGGTAAAGTCTTTACCAGTGGCTGAAATGCTTCATGGAAGTTTTCTTGAATGTCTTGATCTGTAATGTCAATACCAGTCAGTTTCCCTTAAAAGGTTCTCCACGGGAGTATACTCCTCTTTATGTATATAACCCTGACCCTTGTTATACCCAGCCTTAGCTTGGTATAGATTTTGAATAAAACTCTATGAATTTTGAAAGCGATCAGACACAGATCCCTCTTCTTCAGAAGCAAAAAAAAATATTTTGCCAAAGTAGCAAATTCCAGAAAAAAAAAGCATTTTTTGCTCCTGAAGAAGATGGATAGATTGTCTGCTTGCATTTGAAACTGACGGATTTTTATTCAAAATCTCCTCCAGATTGCTCTTTTGCCTGACTTTAAATTTTACATTAGTGTGCTTTTCTTCCAGTTTGATGCTTAAAAGTTTATTTTTTAAGAATCAAAAAAACATATAAAAATTTAATTACAGCTCCTTGCTAGAGTTAGAAATCTAATAATATTAAATATCTCCTATATAAATAGTAAATTATATGTTACAAAATAGGCTCCTAAGTATAAATATTAGCAAAAGTTAAACGATTATCATCAAAAGTAGCCTATATTGGAGTTGGGCATCAGAAAAATAGTGTCACCGGTCTCGTTGCCAAACTTTCTATTCTTATTGTTGCGTTATACGGGTTCGTGGATTTGAGAGTATCCGATGAAAACACGATGCAGAACAATAAAAAGCACAATTTATTTACAGGAATCACTATTTACAGCACAGTTCCAAAATCACCTTTAAAAGCGTCGAAAATCTACAATAAATACGCTGAAACAATCAGCAACACAGCTTCAGGCTGTAACTGTACAGGTAACTTCACGGCAACACTAAACTTATAATAAACACCGTGGAACAATCACCAATCCACTGTCAAGCTATACTGTAAAGATAGCTTCACGGCAAAGCACTACTCGATTGCTTTCCGTTCACAGAACTCTCGCGTAGCTTAGCACTCACAGTAAGCACAACGCTCACACTACTTCACAATCTCTTCGCAACTCTGCAACTAA
>KK117187.1:120160-153490 GCA_000611955.2 Stegodyphus mimosarum
AAGTTCGACACGTTTCGAGAAATATCTCGACAGGAAGTTATTCTAGAAGCTTCCCGATTGGACCATGGGATATCGCCAATTTGGTCGCCAAATGGGCGATAAAGTCGCCAATCTGGCAACCCTACCATACACTATTTTATGGCAACCCTAGTGCTATGCCGGAAAGCTTACATACAGGCGCAACCGCCGAATTTTTCGTAACATTATGTTTCCGTTCTGCTTAACTTATATTTCTAGCTGACCGAAGAAAAAGAAGCATAGGCCAGGACTAAGATGAAAAATAACATGTTGATTGAAATAAGCCTTAAAACTTGTAATAGTTATTTTTAAGAAAAATATCTAACACTTCACAAACCTGTTCATGGCCTGTTTTTGACAGTATGTACATACATTTGGAAGTACCACTTCCTACCTTTCTGACACATACAAAAATTAAAATAAGAATGAAAATTTCACATCAACACACATACATTTAATATATATATATATATAAGATATAACTACATAAAATAAATTTCTAATTTTAACTGGCTATATCCCTTTTACCCTTCATTTTAATTTGGGTACGTCTCCCTAATGAGTGAAAAATAGGAATTATTTATAACATATCAATCTAAAACTGAGTCATTTCAAATTAATCCGCATCATGCTTTCTTACATTCAATGCAAATGCCTTTTTGGATAACCCCTGAATAAGATTTGAATTGAGAACCGAAACCTTTTAAAATCCCCCAATATTTTTTCGGAATACGTCATCACTTTCCTCACTTGCTTGGCTGTTGCTACCACGTTGCGATTAATTTCCGTCTATTATCCATTGTGTTTTACATAGTAAGCTTCGAAAAACTGTGTGCTGTATATTGCGCCCATAATGGTAAGTGAATCAAATTATGCGTCTAAAGAATTCGTTTACCCAGTAATAAAATTATCTGGAACCTAAGGGTAAGCCTGTACACAGACATATGTATTAAACATACATATATATACATAGAGAGAGAGAGACAGAGACATATTCTTCGCATTCCCTATCTCGTCAATTCAATTAATTAAATATGATGCATCAGTATTCAGTCATATATTATGCTCCATGTTATGTTCTTTCCCAATAAATGTTTTCGATTAACACATATGTATAATTTGAATAAATATAATATATTTTATATTTTGCATGCAGTCCTTGGCATAGTCTTTCTAGGCGTCGTAGTTGCTTCGTACAAATAGTAATTCAAACAGATCTTAAGTCACTCTGCGCCGTCTAATCAAAAGCATGGCAAGGCGGGTAATCACCTTGGTCGTTGATAGCGGTCTTAACAGCTTTAAACTGAATTATACTACATTGAAGCTAAAAGCTGAAACATTTAGTACTCGAAAAACGAAGTTAAATATTTTAACTTCATATAGTACAGTTACACAGGGTGGCCTCTATACATATATATGAAGCTTCAGTCTTACTGATGAACTTGATTACTTCGGAAGCAACACTGAGTCGACTTATCCATTGGTAAGATAGCAAATAGCAACCATTCTTGTTGATGATGAGCCACATTGAAAATAAAACTTTTCTGGATTAAGGCGCAAATAATGTTGCTGTGTTTGCCAGCATATGAGCCCAGTATATGCTGGTCATTTCATTCATTAACCAAGGGCTTAATAGTTCCAGGGGATCTGAGTAGTTTCTAATCTTGCCCCCATATCTGCTAGCGCAGTATCCGAGGTTTCAGTTATTTACTTTTTTACAATGACCCAATCAAAGAGGGGAAAATGTTCTAATAAGTATAGAAACACTTACCATAACGCATCGCTGAAGTACTTCCAGTATGTTTTTCTAAAGCTTGTAGAGCACGCTTGTATTTCAGTCTACACTATGCACCTACATTTGTTTAGGACCGATATAATTAAGTAAAAGAAATGGAAACGTTATATCAAAATCTTATTTATACATGTTGATATTCTCAGGTTACAACAGCCGCTTCACGCATTTCTCAGTTGATGCTCCAATTTCATCTTAGCAGGATCTATCTGTTATCAGAGACCAGACTTATGAGTTGCAGAATATTGATTTAATCTCTACTTTTGTTATGTAAGAAACTTTCTTCCACCATGATTTCTATGTAAAATTAGACTTCTCTTCATTATTAGTCCCACGTCATAAAAGCTTGCCTACTCTTACTCATGTAATAGCTAAACAACAATTAGTAATCCTCCTAGCGCTTAGAAACAAATAAAAATGATAATAAAGTTTTTATTTCAACTTTCCCACGAAATACCATCTTGTATAGCACAGTAGAGAAACTTCATTTCTTTCTTTCTCGCTCGCATTTTGCAGCATGTTTAATCCCTTACCTTTATACAATGTGAATATATTATAAATTACAATATAATTTGCAGTACTTTAATTAGCAATACAGTGCATAATAAAGTTTAGGGTGCTTTGGTAAAAGGTAGTTATGTCGGTTGCGCATAATGCATCAATTAAACTTGATCATCGTGAATTGTTACGTGGATATCCTGTTTAAAATAACTTTCATTATTCTACAGCAAATCCTAGAACATATTACCTGCGGATACGGAGCACTACTATGTTACTAAATGCTACTTTTAAATGAATTTGAGTGTTGTTGAATAAAATATTAATTATTAAGCATACGGCCTTAACACTAAATAAAAACACCATTACACGTAATTGGAAACTTGACCTCTGTTATTTAAAATGTTAAAATTACCGCACTGTGATGCAAATAAGTTGGGAAGCATTTCAAAGCCATTTCTCGCGCGACATGATCTTCATTCTAATGAGTGTTTAAATCTGGCACCTTTGAGTGAGAATCACACGCGAGATCTGAATTCGATTTTGAGCATTCACGTTTATTGCCGTGTCAGAAAGAAAAACAATTTTTACCCAAGCAAATGAATAAAAAGTTAAATTATGTCGAGAATGGTTTTGGTGCCAGGCCAAGTTTTGACATTTTAAAGGTTGTGGCATCGCAAGCTGACTAGCATAGATGCTTTGTTTGTTTATTTTAACCCATGGAAGAAATGCTATTGCTCTTAATTAGCGATTTAGTTTTGTCCGGTGCCAGTGACGACCCATACCATCTTTCACTTAACTTCAATGTTATATGAGCGTGTTGCTCAATACGGAGTACGTTAATCATTTGAAAAGTAATTTTATCTAGAGTTCTTAACAAGAGTTTTCGAAAGAATAATTGCCATATGCAGAATAAGGTAAATTTCAGCAAGCGGAATGGATGCAATGAAAGCAAAACTTACAATACTCAGTTCGGAAAGTCAAAACAAGTTTTTATGCTGCAGTGTAATCATGGATTGTATTTACATCTTTCTAAGACTGCCCATTATTCAGCGTTAAAGAATAATGTAACTTAAATGGAGTTTACCACAATAAATTTTCCAAACAATACTTTAGTCCAAGTAAACAGAAACGTATCTTGTTAATCGAAGTGCTAAACTAAACCATACCGGTATAAGAGTGTGATGCTTTCATAAAGATTGTTTATTTTTAATAAAAATAACCTTAAAGATGCCAGCACCTTTCCTCCACGGTACTCTTGAGAGGTCGATACACTTACAAAAACGCACGTTTGTAATACAAGACTGGCTCGAGTATAAAGCACCTCCTCTGAAAGCGTCTTACAGTGTAGCATAAATGCATAAGGCACTTTTATTTGTACTAAATCTTGAACTACATTTCTTTATTTCTTACTAGCACATTCAAGAGACTTAAAAAATCCTCAGAAACACAACAAGTTTTCTTATTTCGAAACTGCTATGTTAATAGAAACACATCCATAAAAATATTAAATGAATATCGGGTATCTTACCATCGGGAAATCAAAAAAGACATATCACAGATGGATTTGTCAAATCTTACCTAGAAGAAAAAAACAAATTGTTACACTTCTCATAACTAGTTTCAAAGGATACTTATTGAAAGCTAAACATTTGTTACCAGATAAGAAAACATAGAAAATATACGTTAAACATATATACAGACATATGCTTACATATTGAATATTGCTGCTGATGTCAAATTACGCAAAAAATTGAAAAAGAAAGTAATAATATTGTAGAGACATTAGGTTATTTAGTAGCAGGAGACATGAAAAATATGCATTGCCTTCGCCGGGGATCGAACCACGGACCTCTGAAATACCGGTTCAGCGTGCTGACCATTACACCACGAAGGCACGCTAAGACTGTGGGAGATATACCTTATAATATTATCTCTGCACTTTCAGGTATAATTGTTATACAAAGTGTAATCTCCTTCAAAGGAAATGCACAATACAGGACCTTTCCATACCATTTATTGAAACGTCTGTTAAATCTAGGAGGATCAAGCAGCATTTTTCTAAGAAGGCAGATCTGAGCTCCATCATGATCAGCGAAATTAACTGAAGGCACAAGGCTGCATTAACCATTAAGCAATATGAACATACGCTTAGAGAACCGAGGAAAAGGGGCGTTACAAAACGGTCCTTAGGATTCAGAGAAGCGAACACCAAAACATTTCCCATTGCTCGTTCTACCATGAAATGCATGGTGCAGTTAAACCAAAACCCAGAGACAGAAGGAATGGAGAAAAAGCTGGCATAAACGTATGTGAGGCACTAAAACCTTTTAAGTGCTTAAGGCGTCTAAAAATCTTAATCCGGCCTAGCGAAGGCCACATCTCACCAATCGAGAGAACATCTCAGCCATATTTAAGAGGACTGAGGTCAGACTAGTTTTGCGGCCAGTTCATTAGAACAGTATCCTCAATTTATGTTGAAGTATTTAGCTATTATAGCAGTTCGATGAGGCCAGCGCTTTTTATCACCTATAGAAGAAACATTTAAATCCACATAACGCTAAACATTAAATAGCCTTACATGGAGAGGTATAATTTTATCTGCGTGGTAACAGAACCTCCATTTCCGAATTGCCCTGGAACTCCTAAGGAAATAAATTACTAATTACTGTCATGGGTATAATGTCTTTTATGCGTCGGAAGGTTGCATGTACCAGGATCTCTCCAGATGAAAATATACACAGAATCACTTATTTAAACTAAACTTGAACTCCATATCAGTTTTCAAACTCAATCAACATGCAGGACGAGCGGTGAATCCAGAACATTTAGAATTTAGGCAGGCATGGCAGAATTTAGTACACACAGGGAATTTAATACCTGCACCGGGCGCAATATAGCTGGCATTGACACCGTCAGCTTGGCTACACTGATAATTTAAAAACGATACTATCTTAAACGCCATACGCTGAAAGATGCGGAAAGAAGGAAGCAATGCTTAGCGACAGTTTTATAGGTATGAGATTCACCATAAGCTTCTACTACTTTCGTTACGGCCGTTAAAAAAACAGGTCGAATAAACATTTATTTAAGTAATACTAGTTGATGCGAAGTACCAAGTCAATTGTATAGAGGTAATATTGGATTGGCAAGACAGTATTTTAGGTTTGTACAAATAGATAGCGTTATGTTCGCTTTGCTATTTTTCTGTCAATCTTAGATTTCTTTTTCTTTTGAGTTTTGGCAGCTGAGACTTTTAGGTTGCTATAGGAATAAATTATGTGTATTTTGATTTACAACTGTTAGTTTACGGTCAATTTTAACATGGAATGCAAAAACAAACATTTTTTTTTTTGCTTTTATAAAGGCAAGAAAGCTGCTGAGGATCACAAAGAAATATGTGAAGTTTGTAGCATTGATTGTTTAACAGAATGCATGTGTCAGAATTGGTATAAAAATTTCGTTTTCGAGATTCTTCACTTGATGATGACCAACGTTCTGGTCGACCTTCTGAAGTTGATGATGACAAAATTAAAGCCATAACTGAATCGAATAGTCATATAACTGTGCGAGAAATTCCAAAAAAGGTTAAAGGTATCACACACAATATTCGAAATTAACTGAAGGTGTCTTGGACTCGTTAAGAAACTTGATTTTTGAGTTCCGCAGGAATTAAAGAAATTCACGCAACAGAATCAATACTTGCGATACGTATTTCAAACGTAATGTAATCGACCGTTTTTTGAAACGAACTATCACTGGTGACGAAAACTGGATAGTTTACAATAACATTAACGGAAAAACATCATGATTCAAGTATGATGAATCAACACATATCATATCGAAAGCTAAATTGCATCAGAAAAACACCATTCAGACAATTTGGTGGAATTACAAAAGTGTTGTGTATTTTGAGCTGTTTCCAAGTAATCAAACGATCAAATCAGATGTTTACTATCAACAACGTATGATACTGGAAGAAGCAAGCAAACAGAAAAGGCCAGAGTTGCCAAATCGCAAAAGAATTGTGTTCCACCATGGCAATACGAGGCCTCGCACATCTTTAGCAACACGTACGAAATTACTGAATCTTGGCTGGAAAATAAAGTCTCAGCTTCCTATATAGTCCTGACCTTGCGGCCGTCGAATTATCATTTATTTTAAAGTTCCCAAAATTTCTTAAACTGTAAAAATTTTAGGAATAACGATGACTTCAAATTGCACTTGGATGAGGTTTTTGCTGATAAAGGCCAGAAGCTCTATGAGCGCGAAATTACGAAGCTACCAGAAAGATGGCAAAGGTTCATCAAACAGAAGTGAAGATATTTGACTGATTCATTTTTTGTAATTTGAAGTTAATTTTTTGTATAATAAAATTAACTTTTACTTCACACTAAAAAGGCGAAATTAATTTCTTACCAACCCAATATAACGGTTCCTTCGTCCAACAAGAAGGTCTTCAGAGGATTCAGTTACTCTCGTACGATTTTAACTTGTAAGGTGACTGACTAATCATTTTCATGCTTAAATGCTTGAAAATGGTTTACAAGTTCGTTAAGAAAGTCACTTCTTGAAATACGTAATATTTTGGAAACGCTCAACTGTTTTGATCCAGCTTTAGTCTAACGAACACTTTCTACCTCTGACCTTCATCTATGAGGTGTTTCACACATGGTTAACAAAATCTGATCATTTAAAATTTAAAAATTTGTTTTCAAGACCTGTACGTATGGATCTAAATACCGTTAATATTTACACTCAGTGGAATTCTAACCAGTCTTCGCAAATTGAAGGTCACTTCTAACAATTATCCTTTCATATTAAACGCCAAAGTAAAGTCAGTGACTTTATATCATTTATGTCCCAAGAAATTTCATTAAGCAATCAAGACAAAATGGGACAGTG
The DNA here is from genome assembly GCA_000611955.2 of Stegodyphus mimosarum. NCBI lineage: Eukaryota > Metazoa > Arthropoda > Arachnida > Araneae > Eresidae > Stegodyphus > Stegodyphus mimosarum. Next base: position 127,374 of record KK117187.1, read on the forward strand.
AATTTAATAACAAATTATTTCCAGTTCAAAATTACAAATTATAAAAAAGAAGTAATTTAATAAATCGTTAAAAAGCGTGTTTATTGTTTTGATATTGCTCGGTTCTTTAAGCAACTGTAGACTGATTAAAATTTTAAAGCCAGTTGAAGGAATTTTCCCAAATGTTTTACAGAGGCTGTTCGCACATTTTTTAGACGATTTTGGTTAGCGGTAATAAAACATCGTTTGCTGCAAAAGAAGTTATAAGGTATATCTCCCACATTCTTATCGTGTCTTCGTGGTGTAATGGTCAGTACACTGAGCCGGTATTTCAGAGGTCCGTGGTTCGATCCCCGGCGAAGGCACTGCATATTTTTTCTTTCTCTTGTTCCAAAAAAAATACCTAATGTCTCTACAGTGGCGCCCGAACTAAAAGGGTTGTGGATGATGACTCTCCACACCCAGGATTTGGCGACTAGGTCCCCTAAAACTCTAGTCGCCCTTTAAAAAGGGGAGTATATAAGGTATATCTCCCACATTCTTAACGTGTCTTCGTGGTGTAATGGTCAGCACACTGAGCCGGTATTTCAGAGGTCCGTGGTTCGATCCCCGGCGAAGGCACTGCATATTTTTCCTCTCTCTTGTTCCAAAAAAATACCTAATGTCTCTACAAAGTAATTGCAATTGTACTATGTTTTTAAAAGTCAAAATTATCGTCTGTGACTTGAAAGTTTTGTTTTTATTCAAAATGGCGAATCTAACAAAGCAGTGGTCCGAAGGCTACATTTACGCTGCTTCCGAAGAGAAATATGCGTACTCCGTTATCCAAAAAATATGTGAGAGTCATGGTTTTGTGATATCTAAAGCGTCGATAGGTAATATTATCAACAAGAAAGGAAAGAAACGTCAAATTGCAGCCTCGAGTGAGACAAAAATCCCAAACAAGTATCCAATGAAAAAACAGACATCTTCGACTATTGCAAAGGTACGTTGTTTAATGCTAAAGGAAAATCCCCCTAGTCAAACGACAGTTGCAAAATCATTAAAATGCTCGGTGTCCACTGCAAACAAAATGATAAACGTTGATTTAAATCTTAAGAAAGCGAAAAAACGCAATGTGCATCGTCTTCTTCCAAAGCATATCGCTCGACGCAGGACACGCTGCAGAATTCTATACGAGAAACACTTATCCAAAGAAAAATGGAAAACAATTTTCACAATAGATGAAGCATGGGTGTATTTAAATGGCTGTTACGAAACAAGAGCCATTTATTTTCATAAAAGGGGAGAAAAAAATTTAAGTACATGGTTCAAAGAATCGAAAGAAAGTTTTTCTAAGGGATTCATGATTGTTGCTGGTTTTTCTTATAATGGCAAATTAAAAATAAAAAGAGTGCAAAAAACATGTTAAGATTAACTCCAAATACTATCAGGAACATATTTTATCGCCAATTTTTCTGAATGAAATACCATCGCTTTACCCACAGTGTCATCCATCTGTGAGACTCCATCGGGACAAAACTAGCAGTAACACATCAAAATGCACTGTAAATTTCCTAAACCAGATGGAACAAAAGACTGGTATCCAGGCCATACCCTTCACTGATATCCCTACTAAATCTCCCCATGTGTCACCTATGGATTTTTGTGCTTTCGGACTTTTAAAAATTGCATTATCCAAACGTTGTTCCAAAACCCTAACAGGACTCTGGAAAGCTGTTCGGGAGGAATGGGATAGAATACCTCTTCTGACACTTCGAAAGGCATTATTATCCTGGAAATTGCGGTGTCGAAAGATAGTTCAGAGTAAGAGATGTCAAATAGAACATTTAAAACACAAGAATTTTATGTAATTTAGTTTTGTGAATACAATATACATCGTCTAAAAAATGTGCGAACAGCCTCTGTAGACCATTATTAGGCTAACGCGTACTTATCATTCACGTGACTAGAGTTGCTAAATGCGGCCATTCGAAACATAAAATTTTCCGCGAACAGCGCAGACGGTGTGCTGTCATACGGCAAAATGTTAAGGCTCAAATTTATCATACGAATTGAAACAATCCGTAAAAGCCAGATAATAAGTTTTTCGGCTTAAGAAATGCACTATTTCGGAAAGTATCGAATGTTTTCTTGTTTCGATAATTTAAAATTTTTTTGCACAGAATGCTTTATTTCGAAATTCCCCCACCCCTTTAAGAAATTCGCCTTAACTTTCGGTGAAGTTTTTATTTCTTTCTTAGTAAATATTCGTTTCTTTACTTTTTGAAAGACATTCTTTTTGAATGCCTATATTTCTTCAGTTTAAAATATATTTTTGAATGCCTATATTTCTTCAGTTTAAATTATACATGGAAGTCATTCATTTAATTTTTAGAGCACTGATCATTTTCTTCGACTGTTGTTAACGCTCTACGACTGACGATACACTATTTGTTATTATCTTCATTTTCTTCGACTGTTGTTAACGCCCTACGATTGACCATACACTATTTGTTATTATCTTCATTTTCTTCGACTGTTGTTAACGCCCTACGATTGACCATACACTATTTGTTATTATCTTCATTTTCTTCGACTGTTGTTAACGCCCTACGATTGACCATACACTATTTGTTATTATCTTCATTTTCTTCGACTGTTGTTAACGCCCTATTGACCATACACTATTTGTTATTATCTTCATTTTCTTCGACTGTTGTTAACGCCCTACGATTGACCATACACTATTTGTTATTATCTTCATTTTCTTCGACTGTTGTTAACGCCCTACGACTGACCATACACTATTTGTTATTACCAGAATGGTAAGCCAGATCCTTAAGTGAATTAGCTATTTAAAACGGTGAGAAACGCACTAAGTTTCGGTCCGTTTACTTTCATCTTTGTTTTACAATTTGCAACATGCAAAAGAAGACAAATATGCAACTTTTTTTAGTCTTTTTTTAAAATGATATCAGCTATTGCAGAAAAATTCATCCCCAGCGTCTAAGATAGTGGAAAATGCTTTTTCATTAAGCATTCGCCAAAAAGTAACCTTCCTTAAAAATTATACAATAAAAATATTACAAAATATATTAAATAAAAAATCTTTCCCTGTCTTGCATATTTTAATAAAATTTGAAGACTTAAATTCTAAAATAATTTACATCAAATTTAAATTATTGAAATTAAGGTTTAAAATAATAATACCACATAAAATAATAAATTGAATATAACGTAATATAATATAAAACTGAATAAAAATTAAATATGAAGTTGACTATAAATAATATAAAATTGAAATAATTTATATTGGAGAATTATTTCAACACGAATTAAAAATGAAAATAAATTGATTTACTTTCAAAATAATAAAATTTCAGTTTAGTCTTATGTACTTAGTAAGCTATTTTGTGAATTAAAATTTTGAAAAAAGATGTTTTCTCTTAAGAAGTTTTCATGTTAATAAGTTTTTTATTTCGCTTCCTTGGTAACATTTTGAGCAGTTTCCGCTATAACATTCCTTAATCTACAAGTTTAAATTTTGGGATCGTGAAAATTCATTTCAGACATCTGACTTTACAGAAACCGCATTAATAAGATTTTTCTTAAAAAATTACATTAATTGACACTTATGAGATAAGACCTAGAAATCACATTAATTGATATTTTGAGATTAATCAACAGGACATTAACCGTTCTACTCTTCTTCAGCACCACATATGTGTATGTAAAAGACTTTCAGTTTTAGCGCTAAATGCTGTTCAAGATTTGAAACATGTTGAAGGTGCTTTTACGGTTCAACAAAGCTGAATAATGCATTAGCATCTTATTTGTTATGCAGCAAAAAACAACCACGCTTATCTCTTCAGAATTTTCTTACATTAATTTTTGCTTTCTTGAAATAAACCCTAAGACTACTTCTTATTGTTTATCAAAGAAATAAATTATATGTCGAAAAATATTTTTTGCATCTTTATTTTATATTTAACATCTGGGGTCGCGAAAAAAATCTCAATGATTAAAAAAGCGTCGTGACTGAAAAAATTTGAGGCGCCGTACTATGTACCTTGGGAGAAAAAAAAATCGTTTTATTTGTTTATTTATTTCAAATCATTTTTCTCCACTGCTAGCATTACAAATGACTTCCATCTCAGTAAATTATTTTTCATAGCAGTAGCATACGTAATTTATCGAATTACCACAATGTGAAAGCTAAAATTCGTCATTCCGGTGAAGATAGAGAGAGCGCAAAACAAGCCGTGAATTGCTGAAGTAGTCAGTGTGCTTTCTGACGTCAACACATTGTATTTCACGCTTATCGCCGTTTTGATTGACAGTTTGCGTTGAGGTTAAAAAAAATAAAGAAATCTCAACAAGAAGAGAAATGAGCTTCCTCGCTACTCTCGGCCAAGGACGGATGCTACAAATGCGCGCGCATTCTCTGTCTCGTGACAAATTGACATTCACTCAAATGTGTCTTCTTGCGCGGCGTAACGTATTGCCGGGACTGTTTGTTCTTATTGTTCTCCTACGAATTGTATATGACGCGACATACATCCATATTTTTAGTGTCGCTGATTTTCTGTCAGCATAATTAATGGCTCACCTGCCAGCTCACGTGAGTGCAATGGGCGCTAGGGATTATAAATTTACCGACTTTTACAGTTACCGGTAATTCGTTAAATCTGTCAATTAAAAAAGTATTTACCAGTATCTTCCTTTCCAAAAAATGAACTGGAATCAAAAGAGTCAATTATGTATAAAAACAGGTGTTTTATTCAGACCTTACCAGGTACTACAAAAAACTGTTTGAAAATTAATTATATTCTGAACATAAAATGCAACATCTTGTAGCATATACACATATGTATAATGTGTAAGGAAGATAAAAAGTATATAAATCAAAATTCTAACTTTAATTTGGAATACTTCCTTAACTCTCTATTTTGATATGGTTATTTGTCCTTTGCATCCTAAAGATGGAAGTTGCATATAATAAACATCCCTAAAGTGCGTCATTTCAAAAGTAATCCATGTTATATGAATCTTGCATATCGGTCAGGACTTGCCAACATACTGGCTTCAGTCAATACTCATTTCAAATCTGGAAACCGAAATTTGATATTAATCAATTAAAATAAAAATAAACTGTAACAAAACCATTCTAAGTCGGGATTTCATTTTGGATACGTCACATTCCAGGCATTCTTCTGTAGCTGAAAGTGAGACTACGTGCAGTACATGCTACAATAAAACACGCACCTGGTAGAATGACTGGCGTTTTCGCACATGGTAGAATGACTGGCAAATTCGAGAAGGGACGTGGTTTGACATCTGTTGCCCAACAGTACGCAGTTGATAAAAAGGTTTTTCAAGAGCTTGGAAAGCCTTGCAAACTACAGGTACAGTTGTTCGAAAGATTGATAGCGGTCTTCCAAGCAAAAGAAGTGATTGATGATCGATATATCGCCCAGCAGGCGATTCGAGATCGAAACCAGACAGCGGGCAACAAACATTGCTCAGCTGCACACGGTAACCGGACGACAGGTGTCTCGGTTTACTGTGGCCGGACGACTTCATAAAGGTGGCCTATTCGCCTTCCGTTCTGAACATTGTATACTATTGACAGCAGTCCATCGGCGGCAACATTTACGGTGGTATAGAGAACACAAAAACTGGACACCTCAGCAATGGAATCACGTCCTTTTTACCAATGAGAGTCGTTTTAGTCTGACAAATGATTCTCGAGACCATATGACACGGAAAAGGTAGATGCATGCTTTCATCTCAATAACATCAGAGAAAGAGACCACTGGTCTTGGCGTGCTTGTATGGGAAGGTGATGAACGGACGGACGGAGCTCCATATTTTTTATAATTTTCTTACCAGAGATCGACTCTCCGCCAAGTACGCTTTTTCCAGGGTGCCATTGGCCCCGACTATGTTTTTATGGATAACAATGCACGACAAAAGAGGAATCTTGATTCAAATCCCATTGAACTTATATATACTAGGGAGACGCTTGGCGGCTCCTACCCCAAGAACTGCTAGCAATCTGGTATTGATGATATTGAGTTCTGACAGACGGTGCAATGCAACCATCGAATTTAGAGGAGGTCATTTCCGTTACTAAAACTCTTTGGTTTGTTGTTCTTCTTCTTGGTCATAAAATCTTTTGCACAGATATCACTATGTCGACAAAGCCTTTTTTCTACTCATTCCGTACGGTATACGTCCAATTAATTCTTTTGCTATTATACTTTCATTATCCTTCATGTACTACATTGTGCCTCTGTAGTATGAATTTCATGTCTCCCAGTAGATTTTTTGTGAAATTACGGCTAAAATCCCAAAAGTTGTAGCTAAAATTTTACACATTAGTAGACAGTAAAACCTCTATTTAAAGGGCCTCTGCCAACTAAGGGCTCTAACCAAGCCGGCAATCAGTTTAAAGAAATCATACAAAAAATGTAGTAACACTGGAAACGTACAACGAAAATTAGTAATAGTCATATGTTCTATGATCCGTGATTGATCTTTGGTTTTCTCTTTTTTAAATAATGGGTTATTTAATGGCCTTCCTATTGTACCTTATGATAAAAAGTGTGGTTTATATGTATTAAAGACGAAAGCAATGCAAACTGTTTGATAGAAACTGACAATGAATTCATAGGCAGGTTTCAAAAGATAAAAGGAAACGAACACATCGTTTAGGTTGACTTTCGGAAGACAGAAATGTAGAACACAGCAAAATAAATTTTTAATTGTTTGGAGAAACATCCTGATGCCTTTTCCTATGGACTTCTTTTTTTTTCTGTTTGCATTCAGAATAAGTCTTTGAATGCTTTTAAAAAAATGGTTTCAGCATTTCAGTTTGTATATATACAACATAATTTTTTAAAATCTAAATTGTAATTTAAATTTTCAACATCCCCTTGATTCCTCATTTTAATTTCGGTACTTTTACGCTGTAATCTAAAACTAGTAATAGCTTATAATAAATTTCTCTGGATTGCGTCAATGCAATCGAATGGTACTGAAACCGAAGCTAACTGATTCTGAATTAAGATTTCTGCATTTCGCTTCTGCTACTCTGCTTAACTTGATTCCCGCTGCGCTGCTCTCTTACAGAAATGTTCAGGAACGGGCACGATTATGTGCCTGGTTATTTGTGGCCCAAAAATATTTAATTAAAATAAAAGGAACATTATTTAAATCTGCTCTACGACTGTTGCTTGTTAAATCTGTTACTTCTGCAATTATTGCTTCATGCTTTAACATCGTATGTCTGCAACATTCAATCTAGAGTCTGCCTAAAAATATTAACAGCTTATTATACCGTATGTTCTCGCGTATTCCTCCATTTTTATTACTAATTTTATCGTCCGAAATTTGAGAAGAGAAAATTATGCGAATTCAGTTTTCGAAGGACACGGATACAGTAAGGAATGAAAGATGACAAATGAAAATTAATCAAGAATAAACTTGGATTTACTATTATAATATTATTCCTTCAAAAGAAACTTCCATTCCAATAAAGATTACACAGTAATATTAGCATCAGAATATCTAATAAGATATCTTCTTTTCTACTTCTCTGTAACTTGAATTTCACCCGATCTTACTGTTGTCACTACTACTCCTCAGTCCTTAAATCATCCATAAATAATTAGGGAAGGTTCGGCGTGACCTTTGCAGGTAATTTAAAAAAGTTTGTTAGTAAGATGAAAAGAATCACGTTGTGAACGAATCCATTTTAAATTTAGCGCAGCTCGTTGCCTGAACGCATTGAGAAAGGGAAAAAGACGCGTTGTTTTTAAAATTTTCAAAATTTTAAAAGAATTGTGGAGTTGTAAAGGTTCTGGAAAAATACGCGAGAAAATATGATAATTTCTTCATTTATAAAATTATATAAATAATTAAATTATAGCCTTTTAACTAAAAATCTAATTTTTATACAAAATAAGCCAGCACTGAGTTTCAGTACAACGTCGCTATAAGTTAACATTTTCAGCACAGAGTTTCATTATCAACTTTTACCGAGTTTATCAAGACAATTTTCGCACCAAGAAAAGCTTGGGAGCCAGTTGCATTCAAAATTCATGCCTAATTTTTAATTTAAGACAATTTTTTCCAAGACACTGTTGGCAGAATTAAAAAAAACATACACGGATCATATTGATAGTTAATTACCAAATTACCAGTAAAATAGTATTGATTTACCATTAAATATCTAAGTTATTTTTCGCTATTTACTAGAAGTAAATTACTGCTATTTACTACCGCTACAGTTTTTAAAATATTTACCGATATTTTTCAGTTACTGATCGTCTTTTTTCTAGGACAAGTAAAACTACGCATACATTTGTACATTTTGATGCTAGAAACAACTTTAGAGGAACATTTTCGAAATTTTTGGAGACCATTATGTTACTGTGCCATACCGTACACCTTCCACACGACACGACCACGTGTTTCTACAGCAAGCGAAATCGGGATGGACGAGAAGACTGTCTCCAAAATATTGCAATTAAGTGCGACATAATATCTTTAATTTATCATCATACAGTTTATAATCCTATTCTTCAAGAACTAAATGATTTAAAAGAAGTAATTATGCACATTTCATTACTGAAACTTTTTACTAATAATTTTATAAGGCATGTCCTCTCTCCTTTCCGCGTGGTATATTTCATTAATAATTTTTAGATACAGTTGAATAATTATTGCAATGAGTAAAAATGTATCTAATGCCACATATTTGGTTCCACGGCACAGAATCGTTTGGTTTACAGTTACTGTCAAAATTTATTTAATTAATTTAATCCTTTAATTATATTTTTCTTCCTTTTTTAAGATTAAAATTGACTATTAAGATTTTTTTTAGCTCGTTTAACGCAGAAATTATTTTAGTGTTGCCAAAAATATTCAGAGAAAGGTATTTTGGACAAAAAAGGCACGCTTAGCCAAACCTCAAAAAAAAAAAAAAAAAAAAAAAAAAGATATATTACATAAAGGTACGCTTCGGTACCATGCATTTAACATTCCTGCAATTTGGTAAGTGCTAACATTATTCGAAATATGACATCTTTATTTTCCAGTCGGTCTCTTGACTACCCAGTTCTCAGACCATGCCATTTCGCTAAGCATAAGATTATTTATTTAATTATTTTCGATTTAAAATCCATGTCTAATAAATAACTTAAAGATCTGAAAAATTTAAAAGCTAATACAATTCTTGATAATTTATTGCGCTTGGAAACAATCGCGCTTTAATTGTAGCGAACCTGGACAGCAGCGACTACCAACGCCCTCATCGCTATAAATGGAGGGTGTTGCCACTCGGGAAAATGTAATATATTTATTTGTATTTCGAATTTAATAAACAAACTCAGCGATTTAATAAAAAAGTGTTGCCACTGTCCAAATTTAAATTTCATAAATATTTTCAAGTGTGTTATCAGCCAATTGCGGATATTTAATTTTTCTTTCAAATTTATTCAGCTATTTATTAACAAACTTAGCGATGCAAAAAGAATAAAAGCAAATTCATTTCAGTTATTATTAATTACTAGCTGGATTCATTAAAATCACCCATATATATATATGCATATATTAAGAGTATCCGTTTTCTGTTTGAGTAGGCGTGCAATTCATACAAATCTACAGTTTTATTTCCGATCTTTAAGAAATTTTGCACATTTCATCTTTAAAATCGGTTACTGCTTAGATAAGCTTTCGAAAAACTATTCAACAGGATCCACACTCGGGGCGTTTATATTAGAACGATGCACTCACGACATTCATATATGCTACACATTACCCACCTTAGGTTCACATCGCCATTGTAGCGTTCCCGCTACCGGTGGAAATCATACATGCTGAGCAAGGAATTCATAATTTGTTTTTACAAAATAAATATTCCTGCATAATTTCAGTTTTGAAATAAAGTCACCAGTCTTAAATTAACGTCGCCGTTGTTGCATTCCCGCTACCAGTTCTTACTTAAACTGCTGGATGGCGCGATGTTAGTTTACTCTTGAGAAGGGTGAAGAGCTTTCCAGAACAGAGTAGAACCTCTTAAGCAGTATTTAAGTGCACTGTCTATCAGTTTGAGAATATTTCGAAAATGGTGAAGAAATCGCCGAAAGTGGATGGTGATTTTCCGAAAAAAGACATAACTGATAATAAAGCAAGTATAAGTTCTTACTAAAACCGTTAGATGGCGCCGTGTTGTAACCCCTTAAGAACAGTGCAGACCTTTACAGCAGAGTTTAAATGCGTTCTCTATCAGCTTTTCGAGAATACGAAAACGGTATTTAGAAAAAAGTACCTCCATCCCCCCTAACCTCTTATTCTGTATAAAGCCCGGGCAATGCCGGGTACTTCAGATAGTTCAACTGATATTTTGTGAACATATGCATCATTACTTTGTTTGATAAGATATTGTATCGCCACAGATTACATACTTGGTACAGAATCCTTTAACTTAAATATTACTCTGGACATGGAATTACAGTTCATAGCAATAATGTTTAGTTCTTTGTCGATTTATGTAATATAAAACGATACTTGAATACTGAACATATGTTTAAAAGCTATTAAATTCATTTACGTCATTATTGTAAGGTATTAAATTCATTACGTCCTTACCCTTTTTGACTCATTTAACCGAGATTTATTTTGCCCAGCAACTTCCTTGGTTTAAAAGCACTTGTGCGCAAAAAGTACTCAACGATGAACTGGTAATTAAAGTTTATATAACTTAATGGTACTTCCGCAAAATTCTCTCTTCTTGATTATATTTCAATAAACTTGAGATGACGTTCGTAATTTAATACAATTTATAGCTAATTGGAATGCATAAATATAATATTTTAACAATGTATTTATATCATGTATGGATAACGTGTATTTGTTTAAAGAATGATATATATCTTAAATCTGTTTTGCAAGCATCTGTCATTTTTAATCAGGCATGGGCAGAACAATGCTGGCATGTTTAATAATTGTCAAATGATTTTTCTTTTTGTCGTTAAAACAAAAATGCCAAACTTTTTCTTAACTCAGGAGGAAATTAGTTTCTCTGTTTTAAACATAAACTATTGTTTATCATCTCCAATTTTTGATTATATATTCTTAGCCATAGCTCAGTTTTGAGATTTATTAATTAACTTACGGGCAAAGAAACATTTAATATCATTTTTATATCTTTCGTCGTCTCGAAGTTAATTAAAAGCTTTCGTTCTTCTTGAATGAACCACCTGAATTTTTTTCTCGCTTATTCCCAGAAAAACTTAAATGTGTACAATCTAATCCATAAGTTGGTTATTTTGAACTGTTCTTGAATGTTTAAGAAGATGAGAGCTTTGGATAAGCTTGCTGAGTTTGTGATTCTATCTTTCTACAATACTGTAGTTCCGTGATGCTTCTTCTATTAAAATTTCACATTTTTCACTGAATAATTTCGTAATCCAATCATTGACTGAACAAAATATCAAAGAATTAGAATTCGCATTAATACGAAATTACCGATAACGATTTTGTGAACTGCGGATAGCTTCCCTTCAGATGTAGCAGTAACACTGAACAATTCATTTTAAAATTAATGCCAGAAAAACTAAAAACATAAAAATACTTCTAGCAACAGCCGTCAAAGGAGAAAAATTATACATCATACGAGTGATCATAGGTTGATTGATTGTTTCCGATCGGCTGTACGGAAATGTCACTTGCTGTTTTCAATTAGTTACAACTCTTTGAAAATTTCATGTACTTCCACTTTAAATGTGCGGAAATGTAATTACGCAGAAACGTCGGGTGCATATGTCACCCTCCAGGTTGTTCAGCGCCCCTACTCTTGCAACAATGTTAAGTTAGTTACCTTATGAATGCAATCTATCAGAACTGCATAAAAAGGCATAACAGTTTTTGGATATTTATTTCACTAATAACTGGATATTTGCATCCAGTTATTAAAACTTATAACGTAACACGAAAACCGAATGGTGACGATTTCTGAAAATGTTGTTAATGAATTTTGCAAATACGTAAATAATTTTAGTGAAATTACATGTGAAATTGTAATATTTTTTGTAAAGTGCGACATGAAAAGTATGAAGAGGGCGAAGCTATGCCGAAAAATAAAATTACAGGGGTGAAAGTCTATTTAAAGGTGAGGTAAAATGGCTATCTTGCTAAAATGGTGGTTTGTCGCCAAGTTGGCGATGGTTTTGGCGACTCATTTTTGTCGCCAAATTTGGCGAGAAACTGCTCAAAGTCTCTAAACTTGGTGACCACTTGGCGACATTTTGGTTCGGTCCCTGTATAACTGTAAGTGGTATTGTAATTGAATAGCTGTAATTGATCCGTAAATGTAACTGCAGCCGTATCCGGTCTTCATATGCCTTCCAGTAATTTCGAGTAGTGAAGTACTACTACAGATTTTTCGGTGGCCGGGGGAAAAATTATACAAGGGGAGAGCATCCATTTCTCAGTTTTTCAGTTCAGAGTCGACTTCAGACTACTGATTTATCTCGGTGAGAACTTCGCTGTTTTGCATTGCAACGTATTTAACGTTCTTAGTAGTTTGAAGTGTGACTACTGATTGTAGTCTGTAATACCGAGAAAAGCTGTACGAGTATTTTTGTGGAAAGTTCCAGGACCGTAGAATGCATTTTTTGGTAGAATGATTTTATCAAGCTATCATCGGCTCTGAGTGCATTCAATCCGCTACACGCACAAAACAAGACTTACAGCAATAAAAATTCAAAACATGCGCAAATTCTTTGTTGCCACATGTGCAGTGTTACGTATTGAAAGACTCAGGCTCAGATGCCACAAGGAAGTACTGCATATCACCGGAAATATGGATTTGTGGTCACGGTTTTAGAAATTTAGATTTTTATTTCTTAAAGTCCGTTGTTTTGTAAAACACAAAAGAAAAAAAAAAGACTATATGCAACTTGGATAAATTTTTCTAAAAGGTTCGACTAATACAGATTCTTTTAAAGTGTCGTGATCCCAATATCTGTGTAATCAAATGAAAGCTTATTCAACTGTGTCTTAGTAACCGAATTTTCCAAGCATACTTTTATTGCCCACTTATTGCCTCTCGAAACTATACCGCTGATCTCCTCAGCAACCACTAGCAGGAGATGGCGCCCACGTTAGGTAATCATGATTCAGATGTGCCGATACGATATCTACGCTGGGTAATAAGGCGAGCTAGCAAACATAACAGAAAAGTAATTATGTACAGAACTGTAAATAATATATTTCTCAGTTTAATTTTAATGTAATAATAATTCAAGCAAGATTATATGTTCGATTATAGGGCCAATGTAAAGAAAAAATAATGGGATTGCTATATTTTTGTCGAAATGAGAATGGTTGTACCTTTACATAAAATAAAATCTAACAGAAAAAAAAAAAAAAACAGATTTTTAAATTGCGTCCAAAGAGGCGTTTTTTGACGTTTTGTGTGTTACCATTATTTATTAAATATCATGTTCTTCGCACTTAAACCATAAAATTCAGTTCAACAGCAATATCGCAAATTAATTTTAAAATGAGTCTATCTTTAGAATTTCCGATACACAGTTAGATAAAAAGGTTTTTTTATCCCCCGGAAAGTATTGCCATTGCTCGCTTTTAAATCGTTTGGGATTGTTCATCAAAAATTCGTTAAAGTTTTACAAAATATGAAATAGATAATACAACAAATTCCAAATTTCGGGCTTCCGGATGCGCATATTCGGGTGGAAATGTACGTTATTCAAAATTGGTTGGCTCTAGGTACGTTGTTTTATCATATTTAGAGATATATACATACATTTATGCAGATTCTTCCTTATTTAATTTCTTTAAATATAATACAGGGCTTCAATATTTTGTGGCAACAGTTTGAAAAGTGATTCAGACTTTTAAAGTTTCCGACGCAAAATTGCAAAGCGGAAACAATAGTCCTTCAGGGACAAAGCCTCTTTGGACTAAAAAATCGTTCAATTTTAAATCGCTAAAATGTACGTTTTGAATTTTGCTTTATCTAAGTAAAAGTATTTTTTAAGTATAGAATCTGTTGAAATATATCTTTTGCTATATTATGCATTAAACGAAACGATATAATTTCTCCTCTTGCAACATAGTGCGCATTTGGTCTGCAGAAGAAAAAAAAAGGGAGAAGCAGACCACTCATGCAATTTTTTACAAATATTCAAATCCGAATATTTGCATTTACGCAAGAAACTGAGTATAATTCAATTGATATATCGTCTGTACCCCGCCAAACCACGATTTCTGTTTTTCACTCACTCGCATTTTCTGCGGTATTTCTGTCTACGAAAACAAGCTCTTTCTATAAAATAAATATCTGATTATGTGATAATTATTACCAATAAGTCACAAAGTCGATTCCTGTCAAAACTAAGTTGTGCCAGACTTTGGAAATATATCTTTCGTCTTTACCCATTCGTGGATTTCGCATGGTGTCTGTCTCATCATGGTCTGAAAATGATTTTGATTTCACTCTTATTAGAAAAACCAGATGTAGCACTAGCTTGTATATGACTCAATACGGCAGAATATCAGCAGAGTCAAGCTATTATTTGCAGCATTTCTGTACTTATTCCACTGTCGTTAAGCACCATTTATACATTTCTCACACATACATCTTTTACGCTTATACGTCTTTTCATTTCTATCCGAGGTCTATGCGTCTTTTCATTCCTAATCACGTTACTAATAAAACATTCCATTTATACGACGCGTAGCTTCGCTTATACGCCGCTTTGGCCGTAACCTAGCCACTGAACTTTCTTTTTACAGTTCAATTTTTACAGTTTTACTTTTTACAGTTTATTTGTTTCTTTCATTAACATTTAGAAGCAGTACATTGGGATACTTGAATGGGAAAGGAAGACGTGGGATACGTCATAACTGGGATGGTAGACGGTTAGGTTAGGTTATTCAATTATGGCAAAGTACACGAGAGCTATCTGCCTAAGGGAAGGGATACCTTCGTGGAGGACTTTCTACGGGAAACTGGCTCGTATACATGTTACACATGGGGAAAACCACGAAAACGCCCATGCAGTCAGCCCGTTCGCGGGATTCGAACCTCGGACCGAACTACCAGTGTTTAGCGTCTTTACCGCTCGGCCGCTGGTGGGCCGGATGGTAGACGGAATACGATTGTTTAAATACATGGAGTCTGCTGACCAGACAAATGGCATTTCATTTCCATATCATTCGATAAGCATATTTTAACTGAACTGGAATGTTATTCCCCTTTTGCGGTTTTCTTAAAGGTCAAACGCAACAGCACATCAAACAACATTCGAAGATCCGCCCTTTTTATTTAAGAAAATTAAAATCAGCATCTGTTTACATCTTCGTTAAAAAGAGTTACTTATAGGTAATAGGAAACTGAAATAAAAGTATCGTTATTCTTGTTTTTAATTAATTTTTTAATCGCTATTCTTGTTTTTAATTTTTATAATTTAAAAAAGAATCACGCAAATATACTTCGGATATTAAATAATCTATGAATAAAGATATTTTAAATAAATATAGATATTTTAAAAAATAAAAGCAAGATGACAGAAACAAATTTATATAAGAGAAGTGTGTCAGTAGCACTGATATTCTGCACTTAAAATACGTGTTCCACACTTTTAAATTGAAATTTCGATTATTTTTCTTTTTCATTCATACTACTTTTGAAAGATGTATAAATGATGCTTTACTGTATATAAAAAAGAATCTTTTGCTTACAATCGCAATATGGAATCAGCTAATAAAAAAATTTCGGATGACAAGAGCATAATTATCGCCTGTCAATCATTGTTAAGAAAGTTATCAAGGCCCACATGGCTAGGAAAATTTTAAGCGAAAAGATTTACTAGGAGGGCAAGAGAACTCTTAATGAACAATCTGAAAACCATTTACAATATGCACATCGACTACTTACATATTTTTACAGTGAAATAAAAGGAATTTAGTGAGTAAGCTTGTAGACTATCAGATTTTTCTAACAGCGTTAAATCTCAGTACTGCCACAACGGAAACCAAGTTTAGACCCTCCACTTGCGAGGCTTTTATATTGACGTCTACTTTAATCTCTATACTACACTGTAATCTCTTATACGCTCTGTCTAGTTCTGTAAAACGAGGGAGAGGAATTAGGTAATTATATATGAATAAAAAACCAAATGAATGTTTACCGAGATACGTGCTACATGGTGTTAAAAACGTTTTTTCGTAACAGCCACAATTTCTCTCTCTCTGTTATTAAACAATGAAAAAGCCTGTATGTGTGAAAGTACGTACGTTAGTTTCTCGCATTGTGGAAAAACGGAAGCACTTAGAGCCACCAAATTTTGAACATATCCCGAACATGTGAACTTCAAAGCTCGAATTTTAAATTTCGATTTAAAAAAAAAATTATTTTAAGTTTTTTGCAAGCATAATGAAATTTTGATTAACAAATTAAGAATTTAAAATTAATGTTTTGTCACTCTGCAAAGCATAAGATATTTATGTTTCGAATTTAGTCAATAAATTCAGAAATTTAAACTCGGTACCACGTAAGAAGTTCGTTATTCAAATTTAATCTCAGTGACTGAAAAGAAATGCCTCGTCACTGCTCGAAATAAAGTATTTTTAACCTTCCATTTGCCACTGTATTGCCACATGGAAAAGCTTAAAATATTTAACTTTTCTTTCAGACTTACTCTGTTTGTTTCTGGTAATTACAAAGAGATTTAATAGATTCTTCATTTCGATTATTAATAAATACTAGCTGATTCCATAAAATTACACTAGCTAGACTCATTTTTTTCTTTTTATTCTTCATTATTTGTGTTTTATTGTTTTATTACTGTTTTTGAAAACTTAAAAATTTTAAAAGTATTTTGCAACAAGTATATAGTATATATATATGTATATGCATGTATGTATGTATTCGCCCCCTCCCAAATCACTGTTTTAGGCGACTCGCCGCGCGAGCTGCTATTTTTGATAAAGCCTATTAGTTGGATACATTATTTTAAATTGGGTATATCATTAAAAAATAAAATAAAGATTTAATAATTATTAAGAAATGCAATTATCACTTTCTGATAGTTCATTGAGTAATTATGCACTGAACAAATTTTGGAATAAATGTATAACTAAATAATAACTAAATAAATAAATTTGGAATGATACATAACTTTGCTGTCTTAAATGGCAAATATCTGAGAACATTTGAATGGTAACAGTCTGAGATTTTCGAGACCATTTGGAAGTTAAATTAGAGAAAAATGTTTTGCCCAATGCAGATGGACGCACAGACGATAAATCAACAAATTTGTCGAATGGACGGCAAATGTATGCCAGTGCATGGCAACGTTACGTAGAGGTTAAAAAATTTTGAAATTAATCTGCTAAGGACATTTGTTACGTCGAAATAACAAACACATAATACATCTACGAAGTTTGAAGTTCGTACAAAATCTAAAGCTTTTTCTAACGCTCTCCGTCGAAAACATCAAGAAACTAGCGAATGTAATGTGTTATTTAGGGGGAAAAAAGGCATCTTCAACGGCTGTTTCTTAGCTTTATTCAACTTTTTGTGCGGGGTTTTAACAGCGCAGGCGCTTGAAATATCCTCCGATACTTTCTTCACTAAAAAAGATACATATGTTTTAAGGCATCACTGTTGAGAGAAAGAACAGGAGACTTGTCTTGAATCTTGTTTTCATTTCGACGAAAGATGAACACATTCTGTACATTACAAACAATGAAGCTTTCTACTTCAGCTTCTAGTTACAGATAGTTACAGTTCTTATTACAGATTTCTAGGTCTAGGAGAAATTTTCTCCTTTCCTCACCCGACATCGACAAACGTATTCATCGATGTTGCTGAGCTATTATTTTCCCATCGACAGGTATTTAGTTACATACATATATAAAATAATTCAGGTGTTGATGGCGTAGTTATTAAGGATGACAGCTGATAAAATCGTAGCAGTTTTAACTTTTTAATTCTTGAATAAACAACCCTTTTGTTGTAAACAAACATTTCCGATTAACACACAGATAAATTGGCTCTAAACACGCATGTTCTCTACCGAATCTTTATCTTTTTAGAAAGAAAATGTAGAGGCGGAGAGTAAACTAGGTAAGCAGTGAAGCGACGAAAGCAATGCGACGTGTCCAAGATGAAAACCTGGTACAGAATGATTTAATTTTACTTTACTTCTATCCCTATAAGTTAATTAAAAGTTTCACTTCGCAAATATGAAATGTTATTTCACTGAAGAATTATTTAAGTACCTGCATCATTACAGTTATATACGAATCATGTCAGAAGCATTAATTTTGAAATGACGCAGTTTAGAGAGATTTATTATAACTGCTCAATATCTTTAGGACAGGACGAGAAAATAACCATATTAAAGTTAAGGGACTATTTTACCTATTTTTATCATCTATATATTTTTTTTTACTTTATTGTGAAATCATGCTTTGTTGAAATACTGCAGAAATCTTTCAGTTATGAAATCTGAAAACCAATCATTTCTTAATTTTTTGTGATGTTAATAATAGCTTTAAATGAGACTTACAGTATTCGCTGTGCTATATAATGGTATAACTTGACTTATAAAACAATGTTTGCTAAATCGTAGTATAAATTAAAAAATAACATTAAAATAAAACATTTTTCATTTGAGTTGTCATATTATAAAGTTCCGTTTTGGCCATTTATTATACAATATATTGAATCTGAAAAATAAATAAGGTATAATGCTATAGAGCTCAATTTAAGAAACAATTCTCAGCAGAAGCTAAAAAGCTATGCAATTAATTAAAAATGTGTTTTTAATTTTTTCTTAGTAAGAGTTTTCTCCATGTAATTGTCTCAGAATATTCAGAATTCTCAGAATATGCATCAGTCTTCCCTATAAAATTAATTTTACGCTTTTAAGCTCTGTTTTTTTTCCAAAGTATTTCCGGCTTTTTGGTGTAATAGAATTGGCAAACTACTCTTAAATGCATTGTTTGCTTATATTACCCCGCTAAGAGTTACTTTTTGGATGTACACGATTTATCGGCCTTGGTTATATTCATCTTATGCTAGCACAGAATAAAATTTAACAATTTATTTTTCCGCTCGTTGAATTAAAAACTGAAAACAGAATTTAGAAATTAAAGGGCTCATTAACTTAATGATATTACTTCCCGCGGCCTGTCTTGAAATTTACAAGTATGAAAATAAAATCTCCTGAAATAAATCTTTTGGATTTTGCCCACAGTTAATTATTATAGATAGGTACTTACCAACCTCGAGCGATAGCAGGAATCGATACGGCCTCCGACAAATATTAAACTCTTCCAAACAGACAGACGCTACACTTTAGTCAGCAAGACGGCTCTACGCTCAACAAAGTATGAGTTGCAGTCAAGCTTCGCTAGTTTTTAAATCCTCTTGCAAATTAAAATTTGCAGTCTGAGCGAATATAAGCGACAGAAGCAGTGGAAAATCGGATACTGTTTAAACTAAGCACAGCTATTAATAAAACTTAAACTAACGGTCAGAACGCTACGTTACGATGCCATATATTTTAACACTTAGGTGACTTGGAAAGCACCTGCATTGCGCTAAATGTAAGATTTTAATTCATCTTCCTTATTTTTAATTTATCCACCGACTCCTTACGTATAGCCCATGTCTCAGCTTCGCAAATTAAAACAGCTTTGATTAATTGACCTGTAACTAAGTAAAAATGTACGTTATTTGAAAGGAGTTGGTGCACCTTTTAATGATCTAAGTTTTATTTGATTTTTAATAACGTATTTAAATTATATAATTTAAAGTACATTTAATTTATAATCTAATTTACTAACAATTTGTTTGAACATTTATAGCGCTATCGATAACAGATGTTTCTCGCGCTATATACAGTCAACACCTGATTTGCCAGGGAAATAACAGGGAAGACGACTACAAATAACTCAAAATATATGCCAATCCGAGGGCAGTTAACAAACTCAAGTCAGTAATCACTATTACCAGAAATTTGCATGTAATCAAAAAAAAATATAAGAATATACAAAATCATCGGACAGACGCAGGAATAGACTGGAACCAGAAATTCCGTTGTCAATAATAACAACAAATTTGCAACAAACCTGTGATATATACGGTAACAGAAACTGCCAAGGTGACTAGCTATCTAGCATTGTATGCTCTTAGAGCGTATGTTCATGGTCATGACAATAGAATATACGTAATTTTGTGGGTTCACATATGACAAAGGCATCCCTCCTTTTAAGCAGATAGATCTGGAGTGCTTTGCCATAGTTTAGGTTAGATCCAATCCATACGCGAAACTTGTTATCCCAAAGCAGTGATCCGAAACATCAAATTATCCATTAAAAGCTTACTACGACCCTCCAGCGGTAGACTGCATGCATTTCTGTGATTGTGTTCTTAGATAAACTGTGCAATTTTTCATTTTGTTGCTTCTTTCACTACTTTTTAAAAATCAGTTATGTTGTTTAAGAATTGCCAGATTCATGAGTGATTGTCATACCAACTCTGTGGGGCAACAAGTGCATAATTTAAGAAATTGCTGAAGTTTATCTTTCCAGTTCACACATTCAAGGGAGAGTTTACCATGATCTAGGGGTTTCGTCACCAAAAAGCAAAAACTAGTTGGTCACTGTGAAATCTAGGGTACCGGCCGGCGCAACACATCCGCTGCATTTTTCGCAAGAGTCCCGTGTCAGATTCTCTTATTCCTGACTCTAAAAAGCTTGCTCCAAGGAGCCAATGAAAACTCTTGGCAGAATTCTTACTAGCTAAGCGATATGGCCTACTTTCCAATTTATAGCGCTACTTAACCATAGAGTTCCCAGCACAAATTAATATTACTCCTCAGCGAAGCATCTCTACCCGGTTAAAATGAAGAAAACGTTTGACCTTCTAACGAAGCAGAATATTTAATGTTGTGAGATTTGCATAAACGTTAGCACACACGGAAAGCATTGAGTAGTACATAGAAGGTCTAATAGCACAGGAACGCTAATGATATGGAAAATCTCAGAAAAGACTTGGATTCCGTTCTAGATTAAAAACAAAAAGCTAAAAGAATCTGAACAGGCCATATTAGTTTACTCTAAAGAAGATCATGCAGCATCCAAAGAACTAAATGATATTCTAGTTAACAACGTCGGCCCTTCTGGGAAGTATGTAAAGTAATAAGATGGAGTCTTTTACTTGAACATACTTAAAAGGGTGGCGCTGAATTGATATAAGAGGTAATTAAAGAAAACTCTAAACTGCGAGAAGTAATGGAAACTTGACAACAAAACATAAATAAATAAATAAATAAACCCGCGTATATATAATGCTCAGTTATAATATATAATGTTCAGAACACTATAACAGAAATCAATATAGTGGATATACTAATAAAAGACTTACAAGCAGAAACATGCAAAGATTGAAGGAAGTCTATCATAAGGGAACGAATTATTCCCAATGGATGTTCATCTTAGACTCAACAAATTTTAAATCTTCAAAGGACTCGGCATAGTAATAGACAATACAATTAAGGCAACCCAACGTAACCTATTGTTTAGGCTATAGTTATACTTCAGAAGTTTGCAAAGAAACGCCGAAATGCACACAGTGCGGTAAAGATAAACACCAAACAGCCAAATGCAAGCTAAAAACACTAAAAAGTATAAACTGTTATATATAAAATACAAATATAACTTAAGATTAACTATGGGTAATAACATTAACTATGAATTATAGCTCCGTAATTCAAATAAATCTACAGCATATTTGGAGTGCTGTCGCAAGATGATTTATTGTATAATAAATCCATTGCATTTGCATCTATTTAAAAACCATAAGTTGATGATAAAACATTATGACGATTAAAACAATAATACTAAAGCAGCAATTTTAGTATCTTCACCTCTTCTATCGATGTCAGAGCTCCATTCATCCGAGTTACTAGTAGCTTGTTTTGATCGGATGTCCATCACCATTTATAATTATGTTCGCCATCATCATATATCAATAAACCTCTAGATATCATTCAGCACTTCATACCTTTCTGCGTACAGTGAAAAGACACTTCTGATCACTGGCGAATTTAATATCAAGAATCAACTGTGTAGATCAGCTCATACAGATCCACGGGATCTAACTAAGGGCGAGTTTCTCGCCAATACAAAATAAATGGTCTCATCTCCCTTGACACATCTGTATTTTCTCACACAAACTGAAATCTTGAACACTCCTTACAGCATCAAAAATATACTCAATCTTAGGGAAGTACATCATGATGAATTACCAAATAAAGATATTTATGTGTCCAGTGATTTAACCTTAAAATCCCTCACGTGTGCACTCAAAGCAGTGCGCTTGTATTAAAGCACCTTCACGTCTGTAATTTTTTGTATTTAATATCCTCATATATAATTGTAATTGCACTTGCTATAAGATACGTAATTTTGTGTTTTAATGAAACAAAGTGCAAATGACAGAGATTGATTAAATAGGCATTTCTGCTGCGCATCTGAATGGGCAGCGTAGAATAACTACAATATATTGTTTTCGTTGGTTGGACCTCTAGTTGAGCGTAGGGCGAAATGAGAATTGTTGATATTTGCTTTGTATGTTTTGATTGCGAAATGTCTACTTTTACATGTTTCGATGGAACATACTCAACATACTCTACTATGGTCGACTGCCAAAATATTCGTCACAGAGTCATCAGAAAGAAGAAATACAGAGGACAATGGCAAAATCTGCAGCAACCAGCGCAGTCCGTTCACCACCACGGCCGAAGAAGCAATAAATCCAACTTAAGATGCTTGAACTTTTCCGTAAACACCGATTAACGCTCGAGTGAACAAAGCTCCGAAAGGAAAGTGAGCCTCACTCGCCATCTCCCTCCTGGAACGTTTCCAAGATTCGATTTTAAGAGGAACAAACACTCTGAAGACAGGAAATCCAAGGAAAAAACCAAACACGCTCATATATATGCGTGTATATACAGGAGTATATAATATAAATTTACAGCAACGTTTATCGTAAATGTCACAACATGGAAGGAGGGCGGAAGCAAATTCTGCGGGCATAACGGGACTTGCGCTGTCCTCTGCGTTTGAAAGGTCAAGCGATTGTCTTCAGCTCCTTAATTTTCTTGATTAATCGCCTGTCTTTTCGATAAAAACAATCGTCATCGGAAGACCACTGATATTGTTGATACCACCGTATTGGTAAGATCGTTTACTGATACATTCCCCCTATTCGGCGAAGAAAGATGACACCCGACCCTTTATCGCGGTTATAGACAGGCGCCATATCGTTCGCATCCATGCGCAAAAGCAGTATGTTTATTTTAAACAAATTCAAAGCGTTACATAAGCACAGAGGATGGAGTGGAAAAGGTATAAAATATGGAACATTTCTTAATTTAAAATTAATATATATATTTTAAAAAATTTCTCATGGCTGTCTTTGGGGAGGGGGATTGCATACCAACGACCAAAGCATGCATCGGTCTTATTCAGCATGATTAACAAAATTAAAATGCATTACATTTTTCAGTAACTTTTCAGTAACAATCTCTATTATTAAATAATGCAAAATCTATCGCATGAAAAAATGACAGCATCTACAGCCGAAAATTTGAAACACATATCATCTATCCGAATATGTGCAGTTCTAAGCTCGAAGTTTGAGTTCCGAACTTAGTTTTCATTTATTTCATGTTTTGCGCAATCTTAATGAAATTTTGATTAACGAATTAATCTTTGATTAATATTAATGTAGTCAACGATTTAAAAAAAAGTCGTTGACAACAAATCCACCAATTTAAAAGAAATGTAATGCCAGTCCCCGAAATAAAAAAAAAAAAAAAAACAAAAAAAAAAAAAAAAAAAACATCTACCAAGCTCTAATGTGCTGTCATTCAGCAAAGCATATTTCATTTTTCTTTCAAATTTAATCTGTATATTACTGATTAGCAAACTAAGCAATTTAAATAGTAATCGCACTTCTTTATTATTATTAATTATTAGTGGGACCCGTAAAATTATACAAGCTGGATTTATTAAAATAATTATGCGTTTTCTCTCCTTCATAGTAATATTCTAGGCTCAAAAAATAACGGCAGAAGTAATTAAAAATTGCTTTGGTGGAAGTAACATGAAACTTTTGCGCAATATTTTTCAATATTTTAAATCCATCTTCGTTTAAGGGCAGATGTTTTTAACAGCTATTAAAAAGGAAGTAGTCATGCCTTCTTTTAATCAGTTTTATGTCATCTATACATCCTGCACAAATAATAAGCACATAAGTAAGCCAACTCTCGTACACCAGACTTTATAATCCTCTTTCTTCAAACTCTTTTTTAAAAATGAAAACTCAAACTACCTTCGGTTTGATTATTTTTCAAGCAACTCAGAAACAGATCTACCTACCTAACGCACTAAACAACTATGCGAGTACGGATTATAAATTTTTCACTGACAACGAACTCGTTAAAATGGTAGTCAAGTTCTAAATATGTCTCCAGAACTTTTAAGAAAATTTTCATCGGATTAAGTCCATATTAAAGAACCTGTCTTGTAAATCAATTGAATAAATTATTTGCAATTTAATTTTCTGCAGCCGATAATTATTTAGCGATTGAGAAAATAAAGGTTAGAAAGAAATTCAAAGAGAACCAAGCGATGTACTTATTCGACGCATGCTCGAATTGGAGACAATTATTGATGGCACATTCTAACAGAAAATTTAATCTAATTAAATATTTTTAAAATTATATACCAACTTTTTTAATGTGAAAACCCATACACATATTTTTCTGCTCTTCTTCGATAAAAATAATATCTGCTACTGCCCAGGGCCTTGGCTCATGGAGGTAAGAAAGGAAGCAGGGGCCAAGCCTGCACTGAGAGTGAAGCACTGCTCCAAGGCTTCGGTCTCTAGATGGGATATTTTTTGTTTACATTCAAAAGCTCCCTTGATAGCGCTCTGATAGTATTCCGACACACGACAGTTCCATACAAATCGAAAAAATGGACACTTCCACATAAAAGAAACATACATTCTGTGATGGATAATAGCAATTTGTATTATTTAGTGACATTTACGCAAAAAAATCCCATCTTGGTTATTTTTCGATAACTAACAACAGAGACTTTGACTATGAATTTGTTTTATAAAATTCTAAGCTGTTGAACTACAAAAATATTGATTTTCGCAAAAATGTTATGCTTAAAGAATGAAAAATACCTTCCGGTACCTTTAAAATTGTACATGTCTTTCCATACCCTTGATCGAGTATTCGCAACTTTTATTTTATGTTCCACCGCCAAAGCGTTTGAAATAAAATGCATTTTTTTTTGTCATCCATATACACTGGTGTGCAAAAATTAAGGACGAGACGGTTTTTCAATATAACTTTGTACAAAAGCTTTCCAAATCAACACATTTAATACCGTAAGATCCCCAATACGTAAGGACATGAGTAATGTAAGCAACACTTGTAAGGTTTTAGTTAAACTAACAAAGTTTTATTTTAATTTAAATCTTTCTATCTCTTCTCTGTTTCAACTTCCCGTCAGAAGAAGCCCGCGTTTTCAGCTTATGCTAATTTGAAGTAGAGCCAAGTACTATTTAAACCAGAGGTAGAAACCTCTTAGTGTGAGAGAGCTTTTAGTCTCAGATCACGGTCATTCTGTTCGACGTTCGCCTGACCAGCTAGCAGCTAAAATTATAAGCCATAGTGTTTACTACGTGATTGCTTATTCAAATAAATTGAAGTGCGCTAGTATTAGTATTTCTTGCTACGCACCATTTAGTTAGAGGCCAACTCCGAGGATTTAGCTCTGTGAGCAAGGATTTAATTAAATTTATATTTAGCTTAGTTTAAATTTATTTGACTGTTAAGTTAGGCCCAAGTGTGGTCTTTTACTTTCTGTATCCCTCCCGAGTTGGGAAGTGTGTAAATAATATTGATTTAATAAAAGAGGATTTTAAATCCCTTTCAAGTGCAGTTATTCTTCAGCACAGAATCTACACCAGGACACAGCTGATTTCAGCTCCCTGTCCCAGATCAGGACTTTAAGAAGTACTT
>KK117187.1:166910-176971 GCA_000611955.2 Stegodyphus mimosarum
AAAACTTTGACGAATCACTTTTTAATTCTCGTAAATGTTAAATATATGTAATAATCGTTTGTCTAATTAAAATGTCTTTCGTTAGCTAATTTGTTCATCGTTTTATGCCCACATATATATATATATACATATATTTAATTTCAAAATCTTCAATTTTTGATGCCATTTTCAACTTGCCTTGGGGGTTCGGTTGATTAAATTAGAATAAATACGTTTCAATGAAGTGCAGCAAAAAATGTGTAAAATTCAATAGGCGTACATGACATCAATTGGTACATCAGTGTTTTAGATTAATATAAATATTTTATGTCAAATT
Organism: Stegodyphus mimosarum; assembly: GCA_000611955.2. Lineage (NCBI taxonomy): Eukaryota > Metazoa > Arthropoda > Arachnida > Araneae > Eresidae > Stegodyphus > Stegodyphus mimosarum. Next base: position 167,227 of record KK117187.1, read on the forward strand.
TACAATACACGCAGTTAATAATTACGAGCATCTGCAACTTTACTGTTATAAAAAAAATTATGTTTAGAACGCCATGTATTACGTAATCATTCGTTTGTCTATCAATTTAGAAACACTTTTATTAGAGCTTTTCCAATATTTTTAAGTTATTTCTATTTTTTTCTACAAATGCACATTTCTAAATACAATATTTGCCCCTTTAAATGCACGGAATTCACGAATCCGTCGTGATCAAAACTCTGTGGTAATTTTGAGGAAAAGAAAAATTGCGCATTTTAGACGCTAATACTATTTTGGTTGAAACGTCGTAGAGTTAACCTTTTACGATTTTCCACTCGGCAAGAATTTTGACGATAAACATTTTCCTTTTTCCTCTTCAGAGCGAACCGCCCGCTGCTCTTTGATCGGCCCGTGATTTATAGGAGGTTATTTTTCCACACTCCCTTGCGGCACGTGTTGTTACGTCTAATTCATCGCAGAGGCAAAATTAATAAGGTTTCAGAGATCTGTCTCGTTGACTTTTGCCGCCGTTACAAAGGCGGAGATGTCAGATTTTCCTGTTTAAGCCCTTTGATCGCCAGCCACTTCAATCGCGTGCGTGTTTCTCACGTGATCAACAGACAAAAAAAAATTGTTCGACTTTCGATTTTCGAAGAATAAGCTCGATTCGTGAATGCATGAATACGACCAATTAAACCTGAAAAGCTATATGAAAAACAAACATCTTAATTTTCCATGGACTTTACTAGAAACGTATAAACTTCTAGCCCAGTGATCTAAACGGTAGGGGTAAAAAACAGATAGGGTATTTGGAAATAAATAGATAACCTTCCGTAAGACAGAAATATATTTCAAGGGTTTCGTACAGGTAAAAAATTAAAAAAAACGAAAAACGGTCATCTCTGTGCTTAACCAAACAGATTCCTCATATATGTGTTTTAATAAATTGAATAAAATTGTGATCACAGACTACTCTAAGTACACGAATCAGTGGATAAGCACGAATTAGGGTCCACACAATACGTTTTTACTATTTTCATAATGTTGTCTATCTGTATGCGTTCGACAATTTGCTTGTCCATGATAACTCATAATGAAAATTCCAAGATTTTCTGGTTTTTCGTATTTAAGTATTTATTTTTCCATTTTTTTATTTTCCATTTTTTTATTTATTTTTCCACATTCATATAAATATACTGGTGAACAATTGCTAAGAACGGATTACAAACGGCTATATAGCGCGTAAAAAAGTAAGTGTGGTTGAATGCCAAGTGAAATTAAATAAAGCCAGAATACTAAGACATAACAATAAAGACAATTTATTGTGCTCTGAAATCCGGAAGGACTGAAAAATGTTCAAGGGAAGGCTTTGAAAAATGGTCATTTTGTACTGAATCTGAATATGTAAAAGTGTAAAAAATGCAGTTACCGTCTGCAGGCATTCTGCTGTAAGATGTCAATACGGGATATATCCACCATGGAGGGTGACGATGCAAGATTCCACACGCCGTGTCATGCTTAGCACAAAATTATCCAGCAGCTGTTGGAGGCAATTTATTCAACTCCTCTGCCAGTGCACGGATGAGGGTGTCTTTGTTTGGAGGACATTGTCGACCAACAAGACTCCGCCCGAAAGCATTCCAAACATTTGCAATGGGTTTTAGATCTGCAGGCCATACAGGCGTTGAATATCCTCGCCCTCTAGATACTCCTAGACAGCGACTGCTCGATGACACGTTGCGTTGTCAAACATGAAAAGAAATTTATCACCGACAACAGCGCGGAACATGCGAACATGAGGTAACAGGACAGAATTAATGTATCGTTGGCCAGTACGATGCTGACGACACCACTGCAAATGAGCGGAACAGTGACGTTTAGACAATCGAATCCACACAACAGGACAGCAGGCGTAGTTCTCCTTGATGCAAACGTCTGGCTACAGTTTTTCGGAAGCTTCGCTTGCCAGTAGTAGAAAGTAACTAATTCGCAACCTCAGTAGCTGTGCTGCGCCGATTCCTTTTTGTCGATAGCACTATGTACCTATCTTCTTCAGGCGTCATACTACGAACATGACCTTCCCCGTGACATTTGCTACACACTCCATTTGTCTGAAATGATTTCCGAAGCCTTGAAACAACACTGTGGCTGACATCAAACTCCCTAGCAACATCTATCATTTTTTGCCCTCCTTTAATGTTTCCAATAATATGCGTAAAATCATCTAAGTGAGTCGGGAAGACATACTGAAAATGCAAGTTCGTCAATTGATTCTTTTTCGTCAAATTCTGCTTTTGAACAACAAAGGTCAATCCAACTCCAGCTATCGTTAATATGCAGTGATTATCGTGCAAGTATTGCACAATGTGTTCGGTTGTCTTAAAGTGGTATTCCACTGCGGTACTTGAGGTAAACTAATACATGAGCTAAGTCCAAGACGAACAGTCGAATGTATCGAAAGAGAAGTGACCATGGTCACGGGTGGTAACATCTGATCGGCTAAGTCCTTATCTATTAAAATAGAAGAAAGACATAAAATTTCATATAGAATTAAATAAAATAATTAATCTTGAGGAGTTAATCTTCATCTTTCATGTCCTAAGCACAGCAACTGCGTGAACAATGATTATAGTTCAAACTAAAGTACGGAAAGCAAAGTAGTTCAGTTCAAAGGTCAGGTGTTGGAGTCACCCTCAACAACGGTCAATACGCATCAAATCCTTTATATATCTTATCGGCGCTATCACGTGATGAACAACTTCAGTAATCCAAAATTTGCATGTGCACAACATGTCTTACAGATCCCGCATTTATACTAACTTCCACATTTTCTTGCCTTTCATTTTGTGGTTGCTATCGCTGCTACTGCCATCAGTTTTTAATAAAAAAACTTTACAAAATATATCGCAAAGCTTCTCAGTTTCAGTATTTAGGACTTATTCCAACAGAATATTAGATTTTGGCTAAAACTGATAAGCCGGAAGTGATACTTGACTTAAAGCCCTGAACAGATGAACAGATTTGATGAACAGACTTTCGTAAAAAATATAAGAAATCCTAAACTTCTCAAATTTGGTATTTAAAATAGATATGTATTCTTAAAATTATACTAAACACAACGAAAGCAAACTCATTATGAAGACGAGCTCTTGTTATGAAGCAATTAAATGTATTAGCCTCAATCTACAATTTTGTGTTCTTTTCACTTTTGTATTGAGCGCCTTTTCAAATAAAATAATGCTCCTACGAAATATCACAGCTTTTGTTATTTTATTTTTGAATTTTATATGACGTAAGTGCGAAATGAAATGAAAGTAATGTTTTGTATAAAGCTAAAATGACAAATACAAACGTCGGTCATCTTATTATTAAGAAACTGAAAGCATATCATAAACTGAGGAAAGACTGAAAAAGAAACGTATGATAACACTTAACAATCTATGAGAATTCTAAAGATATGCTGCTGTTAAAAATTTTGCAATTGTTAAGTCATTGATTTATGAATCAGAAACACTGCAGAATCTGTTCGCACACTTTTTAGACGATTTTCATTGTATTTACAGAATTATTTCACCAAGCATTTTTGTGTTTTAAATGTTCTGTTGAATAACCCTTATTCTTCACTAATTTTCTACACCGCAATTTTCTAGACAATAAAGTCGTTTGTAGTATCGAAAGAAATACTTTATCCCATTCCTCTTGAACAGCTTTCCAAAGTAAAAGAAGGGTTGTAGGTCGACGTTTCGACAACTCGCTTTTTAAAGTTCAAAAGCACAAAACTCGATAGGTGTCGTAAACATCAGCGTTAGTTTACGCGAAAATAATGAGCGGCTTGATAAAAATTAGACAAGATGAAAGATCTTTTAGAATATAGTATTTTAATACTCCTCAGCACAGTGCAACAGGTTCATTTAAAAAACGTAAGAACGCAAGATCCACAAAATAAACGGTACAACTGAATTCAGCCATCTCTCGTTTTAGAATAACAATCACTCTCGTTGCCATTCCGCAGCAACTAATAGATGATATGGATCAGGAGATTTAGTAGGGATACGAGTGAAGTGTATGGCACTGATATCCGTTTCCTGTTCCCTTTTGTCCATTGCTTTCTCTTGATGCAATTCTACTGATTGATGATATTATGGGTAAAGAGAAGGTACTTCACATTTGAAAATTGGGAATAGCATATGTTCCTGATAATATGTAGAGCTGATTTTAACATTTTGCTCCACTCTCTTTATTTTAAATTTTCCGTTACATGAAAAACCAGCAACAATCATAAATGCCATTGAAAACCTGCCTTTAGATTCCTTGAACCATGTTCTATGATTATTTTTTTTCTCTTCTTTGATGTTAATAAATGGATCCCTTTTTATTGCAATCATTTAAGTACAACCATGATTCGTCTATTGTAATGACAATTTCCCATTTTTGTTCGGATAAATGTTTCTCATAAAGAATTCTGCAGCGCCTTCTGTTTTCGGCGATATGTCGTGGAAAAAGACGTCACATATTATATTTTTTCGCCTTTTTAAGATTCAAATCAGGATTAATGTCTTTATTTTCAGCTGACACTGAGCATTTTAATGATTTTGAAAATATCTTTTGGTCATGGTGGATTTTCTTTTAATATTAAACATTCCATTTTTTCTTTGGGTATATATTTGGAACAATTTTTCCATTTTATGCCAAATTTTGACGTTTTTCCCCTTTCTTATTGACAATATTACCTGTCATAGCTTTTAGATAGCTTTAGATATCGAAAACCCATGCCTTTTACAGCATTTTTTAATAACTAGACGCAATTTTTTTTTCGGAAAGAGGTTAAACATAGCCTTCCATCCATTGCTTCTTTAAAAAAGGCCATTTTGCACGAAAACAAAACTGTCAAGTAGCAGACGATAATTTGTACTTTCAAAAATATAGCTGCAGTAATTTTTTTTCCAAACAAGGCGATTTTTTATAGCAAAACAAAATCGTCTAAAAATATGCGAACAGCTTCTGATCACAGAATATGATCCATGCAACATTTTCAAATTAAAGCATTGGAATGGATGATTATGTGAGCACATTTAGTTATCATTCATTGTCCACCATAAGGGAGAAAAGAATAATAAAAAATCTGATGCGTACACCACATGACGTTCTTGTACGGAATATTAAATTATACGCGTTTTGCATTTCATTTAAACTTATTGGATTGAATTAAATCTACTTCGTCGATAGCGCATAAACCACAATAGAATAAATGCATTCTTTAAAAAATTCACTAGATTTGTTTACCATAGCGACACTCTGGCGCTAGGTTCATTTAACAGCGTTAAAATCTAATCCATTTTATAACTGAGAATGCACAAAAAATATGTATAAGTATTATCTGAAGAATTATCTAATCGTTGCCACAAGTTCTGCTCAAATACTATAATAAATCTAAAACGACGTATAAAAGAAATTAAACGAACAAACAAATAGAAAAACGATTTTTCACAGACTATTCAGTATTTATCATTCAATTAACTCAGTTCTCACTTGGCGACAAGGCAAAAATACATAAAAACTTAAAATATCTATATTAAAAGTTACGAAGTAAATCTTAACACTTATTTCCTCGAGTAAATTCCAGAATTGATTAAGGATGATTTAATTCGCAATAATAAAAGGCCTTACCTTTGTTGTTGCGAAGCTTAGTTTCTCTAGATTGGCTACAAATCCACTATTCGGCTAAGTTTGAAATGTAAGCAAATACGGCTGCTACTGCCAAAAAAAATTAGGCTCAGCCGCACTTTTAAATTGTTTTTTTTACAACTTCTAAATTATTGATAATTCTACAAATATTGCATACAGATTTACTAAAGGCATGAAAACCTTAAACGGAAGATAAGAACAACATAATTCAATCGTTTTTAAAGCAAAAAAATGCGCAGTTTACCATCATATAAGAATAAAAAATCTGAGCTCACTGAGCCGAGTAACAGAGTGGGTATATATATACACTCATTGCCATAAAATTTTGCGCACCAAGAAAGAGTTGCCAGAATGAAACGAAATTTTACATATATAAGTACTATTTTGATATAATTACGTGATTATAAGATCAAAGAAAAAAGGATAATTTATTGTAGAAAAAAGTACACATGAACGTAAGCTTTAATACTCTATTTGACCACCTCTAGCGCGAATGCACAATGCAATACAAGCGGGCATTGTGGCATATAATTTCCGTATGATGTCCTGAGACATCTCTTTCCACAGTTGCTGTGAACAACACGTCACTAGTTCCGCCAATCTCATAGGCTGGCTAACTTGCCGTCCCAAATGATCCCAGATATGCTCGATCGGTGATAAATCTGGGGATCCAGCAGCCAGGTAAGGGTGTTAATGTGGCGGAGGCAGTCTTGTGATATCCGTGCTGTGTGCAGTCGAGCATTGACTTGTTGAAAACAGGCTCCTGGGGAGCCGTGCGATGAGTGGCAAAACATGTGGCTGAAGGATGTCATGGACGTACCGAGCCTCTCGTGTACCATGGATGAATATTAGGAGTGACCGTGTATCGTAATCAATGGCACCCCATACCATCACACCAACTGTGGGAACGGTGTGTCGCTGTAAAGCGAAGGCAAGATTAAGGCGTTCACCACGGGGCCTCCACACACGAACATGATTGTCATCACTGGTCGAATTGAATCTAGATTCGTCGTTGAAGACGACCTAATTCCATTCCGCTAAAGGCCAATCCTGCCGTACGCGACACCACTCCAAACGGAGGCGTCGGTGGGTGGGTGTCATTGGCAGCACATGTAATGGTCGCCGCGATGGTTCGGGAAGACACAAGGGCCCGTAATGAAGCTGCTGCCTGTGTCTGGATAGCGGCCAATGAGGCGGTTGGCTCTACGCGTGCGTATCGTATGATGTGACAGTTCTCAACGACTGGTCTGTCGAGGGCGTCCTCAGCCTGGTCGCCGTGTAAATAAGTCTCTTCTGTCCACTGGTTCCAACACTTCCTCACAGTAAAATCAGAACGGCCTACCTGTCGAGCTACTCGCCGAGATGACCAATCAGCTTCCCGATGATTCTGCCCCCCTCGAACTCTGGCAGCTGCTGATATTGGCTTCGATGGTGGCGTAACGGCATGTCTACCTCAGCGTTTCCTTAGCAAAAGATCAAGTACACTCAAACAAGCTCTGCTTACCTGTTTTATACTCCAAGGACAACGAAGTTCAACGCCTTCTAGTGGCATTACGCAATGCGCAATCATTCAGCACTTCTAATCATTTGCATATCTACCCGACATGTATCTTCATTCCAAGTTTCGTTACGATCTCATAATCATTTCTTGGTGCGAACACGACTTCAACTGGATCATTAATAGCAACGAAACAGTCTTGAAATACATTGCAGATAATAGCTATCGAGAATATTAATCGAAATGATTTTGAAAATCCATACACATCTCTTCCATTAGAGGAAATTTACAATAGCCTTCTTACGCTCCCAGACCTTTTCCACAGATCGATCGGATTATCACAAGAGAAGATTTGAAACTTTTCCTGCAAGTAGTCATCTTTAACAGTTATTTATTATTTAATAACAGATTTTATAAGCAAATAAACGGAATTCCAGTGGGCAGAAATAGTTCTTCAGCCATTTGTACACTTTTCCTTTTCACGCAAGAATATAAGTTTCAGTTATCACTAGAAAAGGAACAACTTAAATATTATGCCATCATTTTTCGATATATCGATGACATCATAGCAATTAATAACTTTAACAAAATAGAACAAGCAGATATTTATCCTTCTAACTTAAAACTTAACAATACTAGCCCTCAACAACACAACATAATCTACCTTGACTTAAATATCATTGATTACAAGAAAATTAAAGTTTAAGATTAACGAAGAGAATTCAAATTGACCGACTGGACCTCTAACATCTCGAAAAAGTCATAATAAATGCCATAATTCCCAACTGATGACTAATTCCAAACTTCTCAGGATTAAAAGAATCAACAATGATACAGAATTTCTGCAAAAAGAAATTTACTATTTCATTAATATACTTTAACACAATAAAATTCCCAATAAAATAAATTCTCTTTCGCTTAAAAAAGCCGGCATTTACCTTAATCTTTAAATTCCTTGTAACAAGTGACATGAAATTTTTGCTTAAACCGTAAGGAGACAATTTGTGGATGACTTTTACAAGAATTTAATGTATATATGTAATTTAACTCTTAAGAACTCTATCTTTGGCATTCTAAATCAGTGAATTAAGTTAGTATTTCTTTTACATAAATACTTTCTAATTAACTGGCTAATGAACTTTTACTAATTAAGAGCCTATTTCTTTTTCTGGAAGACGTTTTTATAGCTCGAATGCGTGAAAATTGACGACTTTTTACTAACCAATACAATTTCCATTTCCGAAACTTTGGGCCACTTTTACAAGCAATCGCTTTTTTCAGTTCTCTCGTCATTCCAGCGCCTGGTCTAACAAATTCCTACACACCCCCACAAAACTGGAACCTCCTTGCTAAAGTTCATAGGCTTAGAAACAGAGGCGTAAATTAAGAAGCAGTTTGAAAGCCCTGACATACAGAGGGGCAACCCCGTAGTATAACTTCTTTCACATTTGGAAGTGAGCACCTTCAGGTAGGCAGTGTTTTTTCCTTATAATTTGTTTTTACATTATAATTTGTTTATGAAAAAACCCGTCCAAATGTAGCATTTTTTACAAAATTCACCTCGAAAAGACGCATTTCTTTCTCCTTTCCTTTTACTTTAGCAGCAAGCATTTTCATTTTTAGTACGCATTCGAACCTGGCCCTTATTTAGCCTTTACATTTGACAATCAAATTTTTCGATAAAAATTTGAACATTGTAATTAGTACAGCGTTTTATTATTATTATTATTATTATTATTATTATTATTATTATTTCGATTGTAATTAGTCCAACCTTTTTCCCTTAGTTTAAAAAATTTTTTATTTCGGTATTACATGTATTTTTCGTTTCTATTTGTGTTCGGACAACAAAACGAGTAGGGAAAAGAGATCAATTCAATGAGAGCCTAAAATATGTATAGGTCTATTGAAGCATTGTAAAAAAATTGTTTAGAATTAAAAACAATAGTACTAATTGACGACAGAGCTCTCAGTGGTTTGATCCGAATGAAACTCGATTTGCTGTTCAGTTAATTGACTTTGTTTAAAGCTTCAGAACACTTTTTCCTTGACAAGTTCTGTTTGGAGCTTTGAATAAAAAGATTAACTTTAAGTTTTCACTGTTTTTTAGTATTTTTACTTTTCTTTTACATTTTCTGTTCAACGTATGTTATCAGATTTGCAAGTTCATAATATAGAAATGGGTAAGGGATCATGCTTCTTATAATCCTTAAGTAATTCTCTCACATTTAATTTTCCATATTATATGTATGTTTATATTTATATACTTTTGGTGCGGCCGATTGCAACCAAAGTAGGAGGTACACATCTACATGTTATAGCAGTCTTACATACAAAATTCCAACGTTCTGAGGCTACTCGTTTTTGAGTTCTGCTCATTTTTACTTCGTACAACGAAGTAAAACGCTCGTACAACGAAAAAGTTTTACGCAAGTAAATGGATGCATAGACTATTTTTAATCAATAAAATTAAGCTGGTATTTCTTCACTGATATAAAATAATTGTCTACGTAAGTAATGCAAGCTGTAGTAAATTAAATAAAAAAGTTCTTGTATATTATG